>JAOQMS010080328.1:0-21371 GCA_027563885.1 Erythroxylum longipes | reverse complement strand
AGATGAAGATACGCTAGTACGTCAGACAGTTAGTTAGTTGGAGTTAGTTACAGAACTCAACTGAATAACGGGTTCTAAAAGAATCAAAAAGCAGTTATCAAGAATCAAGAAGCAGTTGGAGACTTAGGCTATATATACTAGTCGTAGTTGAAGATTGAACGAGCTTTTTAGCTTTCAAGTGTTTACTTGTAAAGAAAAATTCTGTATTCAAAAGTGCGATACTAGAGAGCAAACTCTACTGTAATAAAAAAGCTCACAATATCTTTCTAGTGAGAGAAAGAAAAGGCTAACAGCCTGGAGAGGCTAAGATAGCAGAAAGAATACTTTGTGTAAGAGACCTGAAGAGGCTCTAGAAGGGAAGAAAGAATCCTTGTAAAATTGTTGAAGTATAGTGAAATCTCAGCGTCTATCTTCTAACCTTTCACTTTATTCTATTTTGTTTTTATACAAGTGTATAGAAGTTATTTGCGATTTAACTACGTAACTATTTTTGTATAACTTTTGTGGTATTCTTTTAAAAGTTGGATAACTTCTTAATAAGATATATTAAAGTTTTTGTATTCACGAAAAGAATATACAATTCAACCCCCCCTTTCTTGTGTATCTCGTATATTGTACGTAAATTCTATATTAACATGTGATTTACTTCATATGTATGTGTATGTCTAGCTAAGAACATTAAATAAGTATTGGTTGGAAGAAACCTAAGAATTGGGATATTTTTGGTTAATTTGATTCTCTTATATTGATTTCTTTTTAGTTTAGTTTTGGGATTTCATTAATTTTTGGCTTATTTTTATGTTAGGTTTATAAGAATCCTTAATGATTTTTCTTACATTTTGTGTGTTTTATTTAATCAACTTGAGGTTGAATGAAAATTTTAAAGATTTTAGAGGTGCATATAATCATAAACACATCCATATCCACCAAAATTATGATGTTTTATATTTAACATAGGCTTAGTGACTTACATAGTCACTGGATATGCCCCTGTTCATACTTGTGAATTTTAAAGTTTTTCTATATAGCCCTAATGACATACAAAGTCGTTTGGACATACTCGTGTCACATATCTTGTCTAAGCGTGTCATATTATATGTTTATGTCCAACCACTCACTGTCCTAAATATATACATAGCCTCGAACACAATCAAGTGCTCTAACCATGTTCAACCATGATTGCTTAAAAATCCTAAGCGTCTATTTTCCTTCTCACCTTCTTGTTCAATCATGATTACTTAAAAACCCTGGCCTAGGTATTATGCACAATTTGCAGCACCTCATTTAGTTTTTTATTGCATTTTTCACTAATTTACATTTGGAATTTAGGTGATTTTCATGATTATGGTTTAGAATTTACCCAAATGTTAGGTCTTCATATTTTGCTACAATCTACAGTATGTTTATACTTTTCCTTCTTATTTTGAAATTTCAAGTTAAATTTCATTTTTTCACTTGAGAATTGTTTGGTTTACATTCCATATTGTGTTTTCATTTAATGAAATTCAATTTGGGATTTTCATTTGTGCACATTATATTATGTCAATTTCTTATGCATCATTTGTTTTTATATAAATTGGGTTTATTTTTCAATTAGTTAGTTCTTATTTAGTTAATTTTGTCCTTATTGCATTTTTTTACATAATTTAGGTCATAATTGTTCACGTAGTATACTTATAAATTTATTTTAATCTTAAATCTAAGAATTTGAAATTATTAATTGTTAATTTTACCTCATATTTGTTGTTAATGCATATTTCATTGTTTTTCCAACTTCACAATTAGGATAATTCTCTAAGTATTTTGTAAATTTCAATATTTTTTAGTCTAGTTTGATTTTCAGTCGTGTTTGTTATTGTAGTTGAATAATTAATAGTTATTACATGAATCAAATGTGGAAAAATTGCTATCTAGCATTTTTATTGTTATGTATTCACTTTTTGTTTCATCTTAGTCATGATGACAAGAAGAAAATAAGTGATGCAACAAAGGAGGGAAAAGGAAAGCTATATTAGTGAAAGCAAGGCAAAGGGTCTTCTAGAGATCTAATTGAAACTTAATCACCATAAGCTAGATAGGTCGCTTTATGTCCACTTACACACTATATGATGGTTTAATTTAATGCCATAGACTTTGAAGCATAATTTTAGAGAAAGAAGGACAAGAAATTTGGGATCAACAAATTCATCGAATGAGAAGCCTTAAAATGAGTGGGTTTAGTGCAACCAGTGTGTGAGTTAATAAGTATTAGAGCATAATCTCAATTCTTCAAGATAGTGGATCCCATATTCAAAGAACTCACCCTAGAGTTCTATTCTACTTTCTTTTTAGAGAAGGACCACTACAGTTGGAATTATCCAAAAACTATTCAATTCTGAATATTGGGTGAGATGATGCAGATGAGCTACAAGGAGTTTTCCAAATAGGAAAGAGGCTCGAAGTTTTTAGAGAATTGTAAGAAATAAAGAGGACTAAAACCCTAACAAGTCCGAGACATCCATATTGAGACATCCAGCGCTCAGGTACACTCATGGTATACTTAGTCACATAATGAATGAGTGGGGTGACAACTTCAAAGTAGTGGGGAATATAGAAGTTTTATATTTATGAAGTATAGATGAGTAGAAGTCGATCTATCTAAAGCATGTATTAGCCTAATATTTTTAACATCATTGTAACGATAAAAAGGAGAGAACAATTTTGAATTGGTCCAAATGTGACTTAATTAGTAAGGAGGATGGGATTCTTTAAAAGGTTGTGTGGAATTTTTAAATTAAAAACTTTTTTATCGCAAGTATACTGATCATATCTTATAGTATAAAACTATTAGCCCATAAAGATTACAATAATCACCTAACAATTCTCGTTTCCTTCCATATATGGTTATACATGGACATGAATATTAAACATTCAAGAAAACCATTGTTTTTTTTCTCTATTAAGTTTTCAAGTTCAAACCTTAGTACAAAGGTTTGTGCAATAAAAATATTATCACAAATGATAGTAGGTATGTTTGTTAAAAAATTTGTTTGCACTTAGCACCATATCAAAGTGGAGAAAATAAATACCTAACCTATTATAAAAATGGCAGTCATGTGGTTCCAATTTAAAAGGGTGATTACTAGGTTAACATATGCCTACCTCTTTACTCATCATGAAAAAAAATCCAATTAATCTATTTGTTTAAAATTTTATGTTTAAATATATTAGTCTGACCATAAGGTCAAATAACCTTATAAAGAAATGGTTGTTTCACTCATTTTTTGATAAGCTAATTAACTCCTTTTTCCCTATTCTTCACAAATGCTAAGGAAACTCATCATTTTTCATATTAATTTATAAATTAATATATTTTGAAGACTAAATTAATTCTGGTTTATGAAATCCTTCTATATTGTTAATTTGTAACCAATTACGACTTTTACTCTTAAAACTCCAAGTATACGAGTTGTTACTTGTAGCAAAAAGCAGATATCGTCCCATAGAGATTGTGTTTAGGCACCACTTAATTCAGATTGCTCTTTATTTAAAACTCAAACTTGAATATTAAACTGAGAGGTAAACTAAATTAAAAAAACTAATAATGAACAAACAACGTAACAATGGAAATCTGTCAAAAGAAATAAGCGAGTTATAAAAGAGGGGATTTTACCTATTATTAACATTAACCTAGCCAATTGTGTGTTCACAAGGTATTGGTTTTAAATGATCGTAGGGTTGATTACTCTCTCTCGAGTTATAACCATTCCCTAAATTATAAAACCTAATCGAATTATAGACTTGCAATATCTCAATTCATAAATTACCCATAATTCTGATTAGTTATAAAGCTCTCTAATAAACAATTAGGTCTTACACGCGATCTCTCTCTATGAAACTACCGACTAGATTGATTAAGTGATCAATTAGATCGCGTAACACTTGTTAATCGAATCTAATCACTTTTATTCGGTTCACCCTCTCAGTTTGTTAAAGAAATGCGCACATACACCAATCAATCACAACACCCAACTCAAGTAAACACAAATCAACTAGATTAACATTAAAGATTTAAAAAAATCCTAAAGGTAAAGTTAAAACATCATTATCAACTCAAAATCCATAAACATACAACCAATCTCAATCTTACACATTTAAATGAATAAAAAAGTAAATGGGGAGGAAATGAAACTCAGGTTGGATGACTCGGGAGAGCGGCAGCATTAGAAGATCACCTATTCTGGGAAGCTTCAGTGTCATAACCTTCTTCCTCTTCTTCTTTTCTCTCTCTCTCTTAGGTTTCCAAAATTAGGCAAAATCTAATCTTTTTTCTACGATTATATCATAATCCTTTTCTAGTCTTTACCGATTAGCGTAACCCTAGTGTCTTTCCAGGGTTTGAAATGTCCCTCGAAAACTCGAATCCAAAAGTGAATCCACGTCTATCTAAGCGCAGGCCACAATCGTAGCCCCTTAGTGCACAATCGTGGCTAGTTTACATACTCTCTATCATGATCGTGGCAGATTCTCCACGATCGTGGCCCTATGCTTGAGCTTTTATCATGATCGTAGCATATTTACCACGATCGTGGGCCTATTTTAGTGCTTCTGTCATGATCGAAACTCTTCCAAATGCCCTGAAAAACTAACATACTCATCACGGCACCTCATATATATAAAATTGAAGCTCAAAACCATGTTCTCACCCAAAGAACACTTAAAACACAAATGTTTATATACTAACACAAATCTTAAACTAAACACACACTAAACAATCAACTTAACCACTAAACACATATCAAATTACCTATAAAAATACAATGTAATCTACACCTATCATTTATTATATTTCAGCAATCTCTTTTTGTATAAAATATGAAATTAGATTCTCTTTCTCAAACAAGAAGTTAAGGAGTTCATTAAAATGAAGAACTACAACATCAATAATTTTAAACAAAAATTAGCTGAGGCATAGGAGGCTTGTTATCAAGATCCACACAATTTTGCATTAATACATATGGAGATGGTGAGGCTGAAGGATTATCATAATGGTCTTACTATTTAGGATTCGATTATAAGATAAAAGGCTCAAAAAACATCACTCAAAAATAGGGACTCCAATTCTAAGTTTTTCCATGCATCTCTGATGACCAGAAGAAACATTAATATAATTTTTAAACTGAGAGATAATGATGGGAATGTTTTTTCAAAACAACAGGAGCTAACTAGTTACATTAGGGGATATTTTTAATAATTAATAGGCAGCCAAGGAAATCAACCTAGGGGTTATAGTATGAAAGATGTTTTGACAGTTAATCTCAATCAGTCGCAAAAAGATATGCTTCTAGCTTCATTCATGCCACAAAATCCCTAGGCCAGGATGGACTTACTATTGGCTTTAAAAAAAAAAAGGGAGATTACTGGTTCCCTCTTCACAGCTGCAGTCTTGGAATTATTTGCTTTGGGTCAAATATTTTAGGAAGTCAATCATACTTATATATGCCTCATCCAAAAGAAGAGAGATCCTTCTTCAACATCAGATTTCAAAAATATATTTTGTTGTACCACAATGTATAAGACGATAGCTAAGCTTCTTACATCAAGACTAAAAATAGTATTAGTAAAGATAATCAGTGTGGCTCAAGGAGTCTTTTTACCTAAGTGAAATATAGGGGATAACATTCTCATTCTCTAAGAGATCCTGAGGGAATATCAATCAGGACACATTAATAGTTGTGTGCTGAAGATTGATTTGTTTAAAACATATGACACCTTCAGTTGGTCCTATATGTAAGCATGCTTAGAAGCGATAGGATTGCCTACTCAATTCAGGAACTAGATTCTCCAATGTATACAACTTACGTCTCCTGGTATCTTGGTGAATGGGTTCCTTTATTACCATTTAAAAATGTTAGAAGGATTAGGCAAGGGGATCCCCTTTCCCCTTGCCTATTTTCCTTAGCTATGGAAGGATTTTCTAGACTTATATCAAAGCTAATGGGCTACAATGGTTTGTTTAGGTATCACTATAAATGCAATGAAACAAAGATGTCCATTTATTATATTTCAATGATTTAATACCCATCATTTAATTTGAATGTTGATATATATGCTGTAGATTTTCTCGATGTGGTTTGGCTTGGAAATAAATACATAGAAGAGTGGGGTATATGTGTCATTGGATGTTAGTGAGCCTGAGCAGATTAGCTGTCTGGTTGGTTTTGCTCTACACCCTATATCATTCACCTGTTTGAGAGCCCCAATAACATCTCATAAGCCTAAGTTCTCAAAATTTATTCCATTGATAGAGAAGCTTAAAGTCAGAATCAATGAATGGCAGCACAAGTTTTTATCTATAGCTGCTCGGTTGAGATTAATCAGCTCAGTGTTGAATAATATGCATATCCATTAGTCGACACACCTAGATCTACCTAAGAGGGTCATCAAAGAGATGGATAGAATATTAAAAGCATTTTTATGGTCTAGAACAATTAAGAATGGCAATCAATCCAAGGTGAACTGGGTTGATATAACATTACCAAAGTAGTTAAGGGGTCTTGGGATAATTCCTATTGCTCAAATGCAGAAAGTATTACTATCCAAGAGGATCTAGCATTTATTTACAGATAAAACAGCATTGTGCATCAAATAGGTTAATCAATATCATCTTCATAATCAAAATTTCTGGCAAATCCAATAGTCCAAGGAATATTCATGGATCTTCAATAATCTACTTAGCTTGTAAGACATTATCTATCCCTCTATCAAACTTAAGTTAGGTAATGAAGAGGACATATGGCTTTGTTATTGATAATTAGACCAACTCTAGCACACTTATTCAAAGAAGTGAGTTGTCTAGTATCAGAAACCATATTCCTTTTAATGTTAGAGTGTTGATGCTTGTCCATAATGGCGAATGGGTTGGAACCTTTAAAGGTTTTCATTTATTAGTAGAATATTTACCTAACATTGCTGCAGGACAGAGGAAAGATAACATAGTTTATGTAATACCTCAACACCATAAAGTATACACCCGAACATCTAGAGGACATTCCAGTACATACCCTATGGCAATGGCATGTTAGAGCAATCTTATACACTTATATGGCATCAAAAAAAACACAATGCTTAAAAACTCATCTCTTCATTTCATTAATTAACTAAAGTTACATTGTAGCAGTACTAATATGTGTTTAATTGTTGATATATTTAATCATTTACACTTAGCAATTAATGACATGAAATTGCTTAAGATACTTACTTTAATTCATTTATGATATTAGGTATAATTTAGAAGCAAAGTAATTAAAATGAGTCGAAAGCACTGCATTTAGGCCATTCTTCAAAGATTATTTTTTACTTGTCTTCATAGAGCAAGAAGAAGAAAATTAAAAGACAAGGAAAAATATCAAAATATAAAGAAAAAGAATGCTTACTGAAAAAAATGAAAAAAAAAACAAAAAGAATGGCAGCCAGGCAAAAATGACAACACATTAAGGAGTAGTAGACAAATAAAACGATAGCAAATATGAAGAAAACGCAGGCATAAAAGCAAGAAACTATGGCAAAATATAGACCACGTCTGCATTTCCTGCAGAAATGCAAACGTCTGTGTTTCACGTGAACGTTTGCAGAAATGCAAACATTTCATAAGGTTGGGAGGTTAAGTGCAAAGAGGGAGACATGTACAAGGGGAGGAAAAACATGAGACTTTAATTATCCTATCACGCTACAATGAGTGAAGAGCTACAATAAAGAAATAAAAGGATAATGCGTGTACAGTAGCTTAGGACATTAAAGTTTATTCATCCCGTCAGCTAGCTACAGTGAAGAGAGAGTTACGGCAATAGCATGAAACATAAGGGGTTTTTGGTGGGAATGATTTTTATAGGGTTGAAGCATTTTCTTATGAGACCCATGAAAGGCTAAACATCCCGACATCGGTTTAAAGGCAACATCGATGCCGATGACCCAGATTAAGCATTTTTTCATTGTTTTGTTATTTCTTTCTCTTATTAGATATTGATTATATTATCTTATGTTAATTGATTTGGTTTTTGTTTATGGATAATCGGATTTTCATTATTGTTCAGTTATTTGTGTATGAACCCATAGGATATTTTGAAAGAATGATTTTAATGCATTCATTAAATCGTTTGATTGCATACCCATTGCTAGAATTTCAATATAATCCATAATTTTTATGTTGAAATTCATATGTAGAGACTAATAATTCGTAATCATTAGGGATAACATGACTTAGGTTAAATGACGCATTAAATGTGGTTGTTGCCTTGATTAATCGGTTTTCTTAATTCTTAATGCTACTGGCTAATTCAATCTAGAGATCGTATCCTAAGTTATCTGGTGGTTAGGTTTAATCAACAATTGTATCTTGATTAAACAAAAACTAAGGGAAAACTCGAGTTAATTATTAACCCACGATTAATAGTTTCTAAAAGATGTTTGAGAACAAAAAATCAATAAAATATGCTTAATTAGGGTGTAGGCCGATATTGAACCAAAAAACCAGATCCCTACCAAATTCTCCAATTTTTCCATTTTTCATATATTTTCTTTAATTTTTTTATTAGTTAGTTTCATTTTATTTTCTTATTCCAAAAATCCAAACCACCCCCCCCCCTCCCCCGCCTTTTCCCTAAACACCAATTAATTTCATTTCATAAGCTAATCGAACACTCCCTGTGGGATCGACCTAGACTCACCACTACTATAGTAATAGTCTAGTTATTTTATTTTGAATAGTGTTACGACGCTCTGTCAATTTTAGCATCGTTGCCGGGGACTGTGATGTATTAGTTTTTGTTTATGATTTAATTGGTGTTTTGTTTATATTTGTTTGCAATTGATTTCTTTTCAATTATTTTGTGATTATTTCATAATCCTTTCTTTAATATGTTTCGTGTTTGTGATTTGTTATTAAAAAATGATATGGTTGGAAGTAATTTCTTTTATAATTATTCTCAATCTTGTAACAATGTTTGGACTAATCAACCTAACTTTTGTTATGGATTGGATAATCATCAGAATTACTTCCATGATAGTTTGCAGAACACACAACAATTCTTATACAAACCTGAAGCTTCCTATCAAGACTCCGGTCCATCTCTTGAAGAGTTGATTGATATAATGAATGCTAATACTTTGCAATTGCGGTAGAATACTCTACAATTCCAACATGATGGAGGGCAATTTCTAAAAACTATATGGTCTAATGCCTAAGATTCGGAGAGCCAACATGACTCAGGTACATCTCTAGAAGAAATGCTTAATAGTACAGCTGCTAGCAATCTTCAAATTTGACAGGATATGCAACAGTTCCAACAGAATATACATAGCTGTTTCAGCAAACTGTACAGCAAATCCGAGAGGAAGCTCTACAATTTTAGCAAGATGCATTGCCTCGATTGGGTGATATCAATCATCTGGAGACACAAAGCAAAGAGGAGCAGTTGTATCAAGCCGAGGTGTCCACGTTGGACGTTTGTACAGAAACTTTACAAAGTTATAAGGAGCTTAAGGATTTTAAGGTCAACCCTCAAGGAGTTGCTAGTCTCGAAGAAGTTAAGGAGGAGCTCGAAGCTAAAAAGGACATATTATTTAGCTCAGAGGTAAGTACTGAGTCTATAATTATTTTTAAAATTAACTCTGCACCTTTATATGGCATATTGAAGGAACTAAATGAGGAAGAAAAAGGTGAGGAGATGTTTGAAATATTTCCCGAGTGCATGGACTCAGTCAAGAATGAAAGTTTAGGGATAGGGAAGGAGCTAAATGGGAACAATTATCAACCATGACCTATCCTGAAGAACCTCAAGTTGAAGAACCGCTTGTGCCACTTGAAGATCATAATTTTTTCACATGAGGGGAAGAAGGAGTCGAGCCAACAACCCTAAACAAAAGCACTTCATAGGAGGCAACCCAAGGGAAGTAAATTTCTTTTCTTTACATTTTTTCATTTCTTTTTATTTGTATGCGTGTTCTTTGTTGGTTTGTTTCTTGCTTGTTTTAAGTTTTCAATCAAAATGAGAGAAATAATATAACAAACAAAACAAACATTTTCTCATTTTCTGTTGCTTCTAGGATTATATAGTCATGATTAAAGAATGAGTTTATTGTAAAATTTCATAGCAACTTTGACATGTACTTATACTCTTGTGATTGCATTATCGTTAGAAGTGTAATGACTAGTGGTAGACAAAGCCAGTGAGATTTTGAGCCTTATTAGACTGAAACATTCATATCAATCTCATTGTCTTTTGATAATGTGTGACCTTCATGGCATGTACATCCTGATTTTGCGTTGAATTTATATTCAAGACTACATTTCAAGACTACATTTCTATCACATGCATTAACATGGATATGATTAGGCATTCTTTGTTTTTCATAAACTACATTAGCCAAATAACCTATCCTATTGACATGATTTTTCCTTTTATAAACACCTTTGAGCTTTAAACCTTTCTTTTTGTATCAACCATATTACATGCTTTAAACTTAACCAAATATCCTACCCAAGCCATAAAGCTAGTAAAGCATTTGTGATTGGTGAGTTTGTGGATGTACAAAAGTGTAAGTATAGGGGTGTATATATGTGTGGATTGACTATAATGATTGGGATGTTATTTTACATCTTATCTTTGAAATTCCCATGTTAATATAGTTTCTTTTGATATTAAAAAAAGAAAGAAAAGAAAAATAAAAGAGAAAAGAAAATGAAAACGAAAACGAAAACGAAAACGAAAACGAAAAAGAAAAAGAAAGAAAGAAGAAAAAATGAAAAAATTGTTTAAATAAATTTATCTAGGAGCATGTGCATATATGTTGAAAAGTTGTTTATGATCAATGCATTCTCCTAAAGTTGTGAAGAATGGGTTATTTGAGTATATTGGATATGAGGTAGATGTTGACTTGGAAGGTTCACTCTTATGGTTTTAATATGTTGTTGGCATAAATTGTATAAGTAATTCCTTTGGATTGGTATATGTTTGATGTGGTTGGTGTGTGATATTTGAATGGGGTTGTGAAATATAAATATTGCATTTGTCATAGCTGACGGTACCCAGTTTTTGATTGATTGTTACTTTTGTTTCACTATCTTAGATGGCTTTCATGCTACTTGACCTAAATACATCTCACCTTACCTTTGTCCACATTACAACCCTAAAAAGTCCTTTGATTCATGATTTTGCATGTGAATTTTAATGGTGGAGAAATGAAATGACATGCAAAATTGGGGATTGTCATGATCATGAATAGTGTTGAGTGTACCCATTGATATATTTTAGTTAAATACATTTTTCGAGTCTACCATTAGATTGCTCAGTTTTTAAAGGTATCGAATTTTGATTGATAATGAGTAAAAGCTTGGAATGTTAAATTCTTGCTATATTTTTTTAAAGTCACTCATCTTTGGTTGTGATTATATATTCTTGGAACATATGGGAATTGAGTAAATGTTTCGGGTCTTTGAGCTTAATTTAGATGTTTTGTCCAAGGACAACCAAAAGCTAAGTGTGGGGTAAATTGATATGTGTTTAATTGATGATACATTTAATCATTTACACTTAGCGATTAATGACATGAAATTGCTTAAGATACCTACTTTAATTCATTTATGATTTTAGGTACAATTTGGAAGCAAATAAATTAAAGTGAGTCGAAAGCACTACATTTAGGCCATTTTTCAAAGATTATTTTTTACTTGTCTTCATAGAGTAAGAAAAAGAAAATTAAAAGACAAGGAAAAATATCAAAATACAAAGAAAAAGAATGCTTGCTAAAAAAATGAAAACAAAAAACAAAAAGAATAGCAGCCAAGCAGAAACGACAACACATTAGGGAACAGTAGATAAACAAAATGAAAGCGAATATAAAGAAAAACACAGGCACAGAAGCAAGAAACTATGGCAAAACGCAGACGTTTCATAAGGTTGGGAGGTTAAGTGTAAAGAGGGAGACGCGTATAGGGGGAGGAAAAACATGAGCCTTTAATTGTCCCATCATGCTACAGTGAGTGAAGAGCTGCGACAGAGAAATAAAAGGAAGTGGCGTGTACAGTAGCTTGGTACATTAGAGTTTATTCGTCCCGTCAGCTAGCTACAATGAAGAGCGAGTTGCGACAATAGCTTGAAACATGAGGGGTTTTCAGTAGCAATGATTTTTATAGGGTTGAAGCATTTTCTTGTGAGAACCATGAAAGACTAAAAATCTCATCACTAGTTCGGAGGCGACATCGATGCCGATGACTCAAGTTAAGCATTTTTTTCATTGTTTTGTTATTTCTTTCTCTTATTAGAAATTGATTATGTTATCCTATGTTAATTGATTTGGGTTTTGTGTATGGATAATCAGATTTTCGTTATTGTTTGGTTATTTTTGTATGAACCCATGGGATACTTTGAAAGAATGATTTCAATGAATTAATTGAATCATTTGATTGCATACCTATTACTAGAATTTCGATATAATTTTAATTGTTATGTTGAAATTCATGTGTAGTGACTAATGATTCGTAATCATTAAGGATGACATGACCTAGGTTAAATGACGCATCGTATGTGGTTGTTGCCTTGATTAATCGGTTTTCCTAATTCTTAATGCTACTGCCTAATTCAATCTAGTGATCGTATCCTATATTATTTGGTGGTTAGGTTTAATCAAAGATTGTATCTTGATTAAACAAAACCTAAGGGAAAACTCGGGTTAATTATTAACCCATGATTAATAGTTTCTAGGAGAGGTTTGAAAACAACAAATCAATGAAACATGCTTAATTAGGGTGGCTAAGATTGAACCAAAGAACTGGATCCTTACAGAATTCCCCAATTTTACTATTTTCATATATTTTCTTTAATTTTTTTATTAGTTAGTTTCATTTTATATTCTATTCAAAAAATCCAAAGCCCCCCATTTTTTCTAAACACTGATTAATTTCATTTCATAAGCTAACCGAACACTCCTTGTAGGATCAACCTAGACTCACCACTACTACAGTAGTAGTCTAGTTATTTTATTTTGACTAGCGTTACGACGCACTATCAAGTACTTTCATTTAACAAATATTTACATTATTATAAACATCTCTCTTTATACAAAAGATGTACATGTAAAGAAAACTACTTAAACATAACTACAACTCCTCAAATGTCAGCTGACAGACCTTTGAGTCATAACTTAATCCAAATTTATCTTCTAGAATACCTTAGGAACTAGGTCTCCTATCTCTTACGTGAAACGTCACGTTGCAATTTTGATAAGTTTTACGAACTTAGTGAATGAACCATCATTAATGATTTCACTCATTCAACACCTCAAACATAACAGATATAAACCAAATACACAATACTCCTCATTTCAACAAATCATATCATCTTTTCAGGTAACATCATCATCTATCTTAGTTAATCATTTTATCAAAAGCACACAAGTGAGGCATATCACACTATAATAACAATTCAAAAGTATTTTCATAATCATATAGTTCATAATCATGTACTAATGCAAATGCTCATAAGACTCCACTCTCATTATTATTTATTATAACCAAGTGCCTACAAATACAAATACAGATACAGATATTGACTCGTATTGGGTTCGATCAAATATAGAAATCATGGAATAAAGCTCTACGTGCAAAATTCTAAGATTAAAGCTCTTTCAGACTGGCTACTCCGGTCACAACGCCTTTATCTGATCATGTATTTAATGTAATGCATCAAATTACAGAATATGCCATGAACAACAATTAATTATAATGCACAGACAGAATCTTATATTCATTAAACCTCAATCTGGCATTCAAATTTTGTTGAGTATTCAGAAATCATTCATAATTCATATGCAAACAGATATCATTCAGATTTCCTATGCAAACAGAAAACTTCCAATACATTCCCAAATATCAATCTCCTCTGACCTTAAAGTCCAGAATTATTAGAATCAAGTCATTAACAGTTCACTATATGGGAATTAAACAAAAACAGAAACAAATCAATCCTAGTGATATCATCTAGGTTGACTCACAGTATGCTCCCGTATATGCTATTCCTTGATGGTCCGACAATATCTTATCGATGGCATTCGACTTGAGTGTCTAAATAGACATACATTGTACACATTACTATCATGATCAAACAAATACATATTCAACTATGCACATACATATATGTGTCATGTTCAATGCATGCCCAATGACTATCCCGGGTATGTTTCCTTAATCATAATTCATAATCATTCACATATTGTCATTTGGATATATCTTGTTTGCATTTAATTTAATACCTTAAGTAAACTTGATCATGCTCAATTCATTAACCATACATTTACTAACTCTTTTATAACATTGCAAATATTCACATAATTCCCAATTCTCATTCATTCATTCCTAATGCATTATTTATCTTCTTTGGAATAAATTTGCATTCATATGGTCATATTTATTCCTTTAACACTCCATTCCAAGCATAGATGCATTGTTATCAAACATTCTTTTCCTTAAAGTATACCATCAATTATCAATCAAAACTTATCACACAATTAACCAACTTTTCCAACATCAAATTAGGTTCATTTTAAGCCCCAATTATGTCCAAAGCATCATAGTTAAGTACCTTAACCTTAATTGGTTCAAGAATCACACAAAAGAACATTTTCTTTACTACCATGTCATTCCCATGATTGTGTATAGCTTCCCACGATCGTGTCTGGCTTCCTACAATCATGGGATGGGTTATCTGAAAGTCCTCATCCATTTCCTTCATTAGTTTTCCAGATTTTCTCAAGATAGGTTTCGGTTCAGTTTTGTATGGCCATTCTGACATAAAAACTGAGATTTCTAGGTAATATGTTCTCCAAACAAATGTTCATCTATATCTTAAGTTTCTAATGAACTAAAGTTCATACAATTTGGTTCATTATTCCTAGAGTTATACCCAAAATACTACAAACTATTCTCAAACAATGACAGTAACAAAAGCTCAACTTTAAACCAAATTTAAAAACCTTAGAGACATAAATAAAATCATATTCCTTCATGAGAATTGTAGAAATATTTATTTAATTTAATTTAAAATTAAATTCACCCCATTTGGATAGCTACAAGTCAAGTTATTGTTAAAATATAGATGTCTATTCAGTGGAACTACTACAATTAACTCATGTATACACCTTCAACACCCCTTCACCATAGTTCATCAATTCCCCTTCAATTCCACCTTATTCATGCCTTAATTATACATCAATTTCATGTCCAAAACCAATTCAAAAATCATTCATTAAGTTACAAATCAATAACTTCCATACATCAAAATCAAACCAGAAATTATCATACAAGGATCATTTTTCCAGCAGATATCATCACCAATATCTCATACATTTCATTCCAATTCAAGCATCATTCCTATACCATTTAAAATGCCATAAAATTCAGATTATTATTTACCTATTAGGCTTCCAATTCAACACAAAACTTCATATTAAACTAAGTCTCCAAGTAAGCAAAATCAACACAAACTTATGGAGAAAGCAAGGTGATTTTCGGACAGCAAAATGAATATCACATTCAACTAGTTTTCTGAGCAAGTTGTTGAAGGATTTAGGTGTGGTTTTCATGCAACAAATTGGCTAGGGTTTAAGAAAATTTTAGAGGAAAAGCTGGAGCAATTTCAGTGAAGGAAACAAGGAAGGAAGCAGAAACTTGGGTGCTGGAATTTGCCACATCAATAAGCTAGCTAGGTTTTATTAACTTGCAAAGACATATGTCTTAAAGCATGCTAACCATTTGTTCAACAATTAATCTGCCACTAATCCCCTTATAATGTTGCCATTTTTCACCTTTTAATCAGTCCACATGTCACTCTAAGATTGGTCCATATGTCACATAAGAATTCGTCCAATTGTCATTTATTTACTAGTCCATTTTTCACACATTTAACTATGCTAAATGTCACTCAATTTTTAGGCTTAATCCCCCTAATTTTTCATGTATCAATTTATCCTACCACTTGGCATTTTTCCTAGTCCAAATTTAAATTTTAATTCATCAATTTCCCAATCCATAATATTTAATTCCAATTTACTAGTTGAAATCCAATCATACCAAAATTCAAGACATACCAAATCATAATTCACATCATGTTCACTTAATATTTTTCATACCCTAGGACATGTCAAATGAGTGCATATGCTTAATTGTAATGTGTACAAATATCAATTTGTGTATGAATGCTAATGTTATGCATGTATATGCAATGCTTGATCTAGAGTTAAACCGTAAGCATGTACTAAAAAATAGGATATTACAGTTTAGATACCCCATTCCAATGGTGTTCTTAATAACGAATCTAGTTTTCACATGATGGACGTAGTACCCTGGTTCAAAGTCACTTGGAAATCTATCTTAATTCCCAAAGCTACGTTTTTCACGTGGTTGGTGATTAAAAATTGAATAAGACCAAAAGGCCAATGATTTGGAGGATTTGACCCCATTTGTGTCCTTTGCAAATAGATGAATGAGAGCATAAATCATCTTTTCTTTGAATTTCAATATAGCAAAGCAATATGGAGCAAGCTTATGGTGATGTTGCTACTACCTCAGTACACTTTTGAGTGGATAGAAACTTTGAATTTAATCATAAGGTGTACAAAACATGGTCAGCGAAATTGTGTGATTATTAAGACTCTTTTTAAAACTATTATTTACTCCATATGGAAAGAACCAAATAGAAGAATATATAAAAGTATGGAAGCGAGTAGTCCACAGCTTACAAAACTTATTGTGAATTGGGTCCTAGCAGCCATTATTGCTAATGACAAACAAGGGTTAGTTACTCATGAATTAAAAGGGCAATGGTCGTTGTATTGTTTTCTGTTATAAGTCATAAGTAGTTAAATGGTGTAATAGTTACCTAGTGTTGTAGCTAGTACAATTCTTTGTACGAAGTTATGTAATAGCTTTTTCTAAGGTAATATGATTTCAATTTTAAATTTTAAAAAAGAAAAAAAAAGATGCCTAGCATATTTGTTTATGATGATATGATAACTTGAAATTTGTTTTATGTATCTTATACTCCCACTGCTAATTTCGTTAAATTTAAAGGACAAAGGACCATGTGCACAACCTAATCTTAATTTGTTGTTTCAATAGCCATACTCGAGTAAACTTCTAATTATGAAAAATAGCAGATAAATGTTTAAGGAGATTTCATAGTTAAAGGATCCCGATAGAGTGAGAAAATGTTGCATTCTAGCAATAAGATGCTAATCAAATGAAACATAATAAACATTTCTAACTCATATTCTAGGTGTATGAAGAAATTTGAAACTTTTCCATTATTTCCTTGTCATTCCCATTGTAGGTCACTTACGACAAACATTATAGGTCACTCACAAAAATAACCTAAGTAACAAAGAAGAAAAAGAAGAAGATTTATAAATAAGTCACTCACAACAAACTAAACAATTCAACATACTTGGCAAAAAATTTCAACACAATTCAATATAAACAATTCTTCAATAAAACCAAAAAAGGACTAAGATCAATTTCTGAAAACTCACTTAGTGAAAAGACTAATATCAGTTTTTGTGAGCTTTTTTTAAAAGAAAAATTAGTAGTTTTTTTTCAATATTTAGAAAAGACTGAAAAACCAATCTTACATTCTATAGGACAAAAACTCATAAAAGAACATAAAAGAAAAAACCCAATAAAGAAAACAAAGATAAGAGAAAGTTATGACAAAATAAAATGGTTGCGAGAAAGAGAAGAGAGAAACAGATTTATACAAAGAGGGAAAGATTTACTGAAAGTAGACTGTGTTGGATTATGCCCTACAACAAATCGATTGGTCGTAGTTTAGTAACAAATAATTTAAAGTCATTATTTATCTCGTACATGTTTAGATATATATGATAATGTCTATAGGATAATTATAAATTACAAATGAAATTATAACTATAAGATTCATAATGAATTTATGTATTAACCTTAAATTATTCCTAGTCATTGTTCTATTAAGACTAGAAATTAATAGAATGTTAATAGACTAGCATATATTATGCTTTTCCTTATAAAGGAATTAGTCAATATCATAAACTAAAGTATGGATTAAACAAATGTGTGAGTTCTTGTTAGGGAAAATTTTCGTTGAACTGAACTGATATGAGAACTTCATTTGGAACATACTTGTATGTCTATGAAAATTCTCATTGTGATGATTGTATAAGTGATCCTTTGACTTAAAGTCTCCAATGTTATCTTGTATAGAAATTGCTATATTTTGATACTACTTATAACATATTCTAATTATGGGTAGTTCAGTTAGTAGTCATTGGATGTAACATTAACTATATGGAGGTAGTTGAGTGATCAAGATAGGATCCATCACCCTAAAGTAATTAAAAAGAATGTTATGTTATTCTTGATTAGTATTGAATCAAAAAATTCTTGGTAAAGATGGAATTATTTTTTATAAGTAGTTTACAAATATCATTAATTGAATCAACAACTAGTGGCGAAGAACTAATATGATTGGACTCAAAATAGAGTAGAAATTAATTTCATCCTCTATGTCTAATCGGGACATTATATGATAAAATGATTGAATTATACAAAAAAATCATGCACAGAAAGTTTATTCAAAAGCAATTTGACATTCCTAAAAATTTGGGTGGTCATGATGTGTTATTAGACGTAAGTCTTGATATATTATTATAAATTATTTAATCAAAGAATTAAAGATAAATTAAAAGGGAATTTAATTTATCTAATTCCAATTATAAATTATAATTAATTTATAATTATTGCCAACATATTTGGGAACCTAATGGGTCTTACAAAAAGAAATGGTTAAAGAGAGCAAAGATATTTAAATCAAGTTGATCTTTTTCATAAAATTTGAAAAACTTTATAATTAAATATGAGATATTTAATAAGTAAGGATCAATATGAGATATTATATTTTATTTAGATGTAATTAGAATTCAATTAGAATTATTTTTAATTCTAATTCAGGTTTAATTGATATTAGAATTTAATTTCAATTAAATTGCTAAAATGTCCAAAACTTATTATAAATAGGCTTAAACTCTAATGGAGCTAATACTTCTTGCTTAACCCTCTCTGCAAGAGTTACAGAGTTCTCTTAACCCTTTCTGTGGATATCATTAGAGGTCAGACATTTATACAACTATGGTATTTGAGATGAACCAATTTAGAACCAATTCTTGGGATACGATGAGAAATAAATCAAGCTTCAAAATAAGGTAGGAATTAAGATTCATGCTTTATTATGATTTATGTGTTAATCATTTTATAAAATTAACGTAATCTTAGTTTTCAAAAAATAAAAATACTAAAAAGTTTTATAATTATTCCGCTATAGTCAGGATCGGATCTCGTTCTGATTTCCCAACATACTGATAATAGGGAGAGGGTAAGGTTTTACAAGATTAATGGAAATTTTGGAAACAAGATTTCTTGTTTATCTAGAAGTTTTGGAACATGAATTTCTTGTTTATCTAGACAAGGAAACCTTTGTAAAAACATAAAAACATCAATTTTGTTTTTTGTAATTACATTGTGATTTTTTAATTTAAAAACTAAAAACCAAAATTAATTATAGCAAACAAATTTAATTTATATCATTTTCTTTTTTCACAACCAAAACAAAATCCATAAAAATAAATAGAACCAAATAGGAAAAGGTTTAAAGGTTGTGTCATATAACCAACTTAATTCTAATAGAAACCACTTGTAACTTTGAAAACTCCAACTACCTATATGAAATTTCAGTCAAATCTATTAAGCATTAATTAAAAGGATAGCACTAAAATAATGAAAATATTTATAATAATTACTCAAAACAATTTAAAATTTTCAATTATTAAGAGTTGAAAGTTTACCACTATAGTCACTTGTAAAAGTTGTATTTTTAACTCATAAAACATTTCTCCTCTCGTAAAGTTTTGTTTTCCAAATTTACGAAATTTGGCAAATCTTTTATTGCCCAGCATCCACTGCCTTTGCCTCCATTATTAGAGTCTCTCTTATAATAACTCATATCTCTTAATGCCTCTAAGAAAGACACTGCGAAGAAGATCAACCATTACTAGAAAAAAAGATAACGGTAGTCACCAGAGCTATGATAATGAAATGTATACATGAGTTCACCTTTTATCATAAATTAAAAGCATAATAGCATGTCATTAGTTCGTAGAAGCAATATATATACTCACAAGTTCTATAGGTTTTAAAAAGTTACCTATTGTAAAAGAAAAGGAGTTACTTTTAATAAACTTTTCCGACATCAAGTCTAAGGTCACGTTTGGATCTGCGGTAAGGTGAGGATAAGTACTTACCCACCGTAGTTTCTAAATGCAGTCACATGTTTAGATTTGCAGGTGAACAACAAGAGATTGGAGGAAAGTACGATGCCACTGCAGAAATCAATAAGTAAAAAAAGGGTTGCGGTAGAAAAGTGCTTCTGCGGTAGAAATTTTACTTTCTAATAATAACCTTCTGATAATTATTATTTTCCATTATACCCTTAACTAATAGAAAGCAAGTCCAACGTATCGTCTTATTCATTCTCTCTGGCTCTCTGTGTTCCTCGTCCTCTTAGGCGCTCACCACCTTACTCGACTCTGTGTTTTTTATTCTTTTTCCTTTTGTTGCAGTAACTTTTATATTTTTATTTGGTATGGAGTTTATGTAACAACTACTTGGTTTTCTTCCTACAATATGGGATACAAAATGAAAAATTTTAGCTGCAACATATGAGTTTTTACATTTCCAGTCCTTGATTAATCTTGCAATTGAGATAGCAAGCTACTGGATCAAGAATTGAACTCAAAGATACTAGTCTTTCATTATTCATAGGTTATGTTGTATTGTCCTGCTTGGCATACTTTTGATCTGAAGGCTTTTTTCTTTAGACTATTATTTTGAATGTATTATTGCTTTATGATAGTTGCACCACCCTAATTATTATCATTCTACTTAATTTTTTATGTGTTATTTGTAGATGGCGAGTCAAAAGAATCTT
Organism: Erythroxylum longipes; assembly: GCA_027563885.1. Lineage (NCBI taxonomy): Eukaryota > Viridiplantae > Streptophyta > Magnoliopsida > Malpighiales > Erythroxylaceae > Erythroxylum > Erythroxylum longipes. Next base: position 327 of record JAOQMS010080328.1, on the reverse strand, counting down.
AAGCATCTAAAAAAAGCTCAATGGGATAGTTGTCTCACAAAAATTTCATAGATACATGTAAAGTTCAAGTAGAAGCAGGTAATCACCCTACCTCACACTTCAATAAGACTGGGTGGGCCAATCTGGTTACCAATTTTAACGTAGCAACAAACAAGATTTATGAAAAAACTCAGCTGAAAAATAAATGGGATGAACTCAAAAAGAATTGGAAGTTATAGAAGGAACTTAAGGGAAAAGAAACAGGTCTTGACTAGGATCCTAAAAAACAGACAATTACTACATCTCCTAAATGGTGGGAGGAAAGGCTGAAGAAACATTGTACACTAG
>JAOQMS010080298.1:0-21376 GCA_027563885.1 Erythroxylum longipes | reverse complement strand
CAGATCAAGAAATTGAATTTCAATTATTTGTGGAAACATATCAATTAGTAGAACCGTTGATAAAAGCCCTAAAGAGGAAAGTAATTGATAGTGTGATTCGTTGAAGTTCAATTACAGTTAAGGTATAAATAACCCAAAATCTTAAGGTTATTTTCATGAAAAATGAAATGGAAAAAGATAGCGTGACCTATTTGTCCATATTATAATTTAAGCGGATGAGATGATGTTAAAAAAATGGTTTAATTAAAATTTTGAGTTAGACTCTGAAATGGAAACCAACGGAAAAACTTATGGTAGTTAAAACCAAATTGATAACTATAATGCTTTATTTTCCATAGTGTAAGTAAATGATTAAACGACTTGTAAATTGTGTAGGTCAAGAAGAGACACTCAACACGTGAGCGTATTTGGCGATAAACAACAAAACTATGAGTGTATCTTCAAACTGATTTTATGAAAGAAAAATGGTTTCTATTTTATCATGAAAACTATGTTTATGAATAAGTTCATTAGTGTTGCTACTTGAATTTGAAAGCAAATTTTTATTAGAATATATATATATACGCCTGATGTGTATGGCAGTGTCTGTGACTAATGATGGGTGGTGTAGTGTTTGTCAGTATGTCTTGTGAGTTGCCCTTTGCAAGTATAGAATATATATTGTGCTAGCATTGTTATAGGTAAGCGATGCAAAACCAGCTCTGTAACCATTGATTTATATGTAGTGTCATCACCGTTATGGGTAAGCGATGTAGAACTGACTCCATAACAATCGGTATATAGTAATTAACCTAGTGTGGGTAAGCTATGCAGAACCAGCTTCACTAAAGGTTAGTTAGGCATGGGTAAGCGGTGCAGAACCAGCCTTGTGGCCTTACAACTAACGATATAAATGCCAAAGAAAAATTTAAAAGAGAAAGTTCATGAAACTATCGATTTCCATCTCTGTTTACCTTAAAAGAAAAGAGGAACTTGATTATGTTTTACTTTTGCATTGATTATATGAATTTGTTATGTCAGAAAATTGGTTATTGCTTAAAAAGAAAAGAAAAATTTCTTTGTTCTTAATGGAGGTTAATGTTTGTATAAACGTTTTGAATAGAAACCATAACACTCACTGTGCTGATTAGCTCACCCTTTATTTTTTATTCTTTTTTTAAACTTTAACCTCCCAGGTGCACGCTAAGGGATTTCAGTAGCATAGACTCCACCATTTGAGTAGCTACCTTTGTCACGTACGGTTGTGTAGGCAGTTTTGCTGGTGCATTTTTTTATATGTATTGTATAATCATAAACATGTTTTGAACATCTTTTATGTAAAGATAGATTGTAAACGTTTTACTACGTATAGTTCATCATCTTCGTAAATATGTCCTAATCTTGGTTTGTGAAAATATGGTTATTTATAAATGTTCTTTTCTTTAACTAAATGTATAAATGTTTTTGATCTTTGAGATCGTTTCTGAATGGACTTGAAGTCCAGAAGTAGGAGTGGTGCTTTGGTTAAGTGGATAGAAGTGTTTTGAATTGCTTTATAGGAACCTATAATTTTTGGTTTTATTAAATAACAACTGTTATACTGTCGAAATTTTTTATGAAGGTTACTTTTAAAAACTTCCATTGCTATTCCTTTTTTTCTTCCTTTATATTGATTTTAAAATATTTTGAAGAAAAGGGAAAAGGCTTAGCTCTAGGGGAACTTTTTAATTGGATTGGATGTTGATTGGAGGGTTTTGTGGGGTACTGGGCAGGTCGCCTAGTCATCAGGAAAGGGGTGTGTCATCTAGCCCTTTATGGGTCTCTCCCAAAAAATGCTTAAGCTCCTATTGAATAATGTCCAACCAAAGACTCCTCTCTCACTATCGCTATTGTGCCTCCTTTCTTTCTATTTCATGTTGTTGTTCTATTTTCATTTAATTATTGGTCCTTTTCACTATTCACTATTGTTAAAACCCTAGCCACTCTTGCATTTTTTTCCTTTAGACTATGCGTTTTGGTGATTTGGCTTGGACTGCTGCTACGTCGTTTAATCTCTTAGTTGTCCCTAGCGTGCGCTGCGTTTTGTTCCTAGTTCCTCATTGCTTCTGCACTACGTTTCATCTGTTGCCTTGTCCTCCTGCACTACGTTTTGACATGTTTCCCATCTACTGAGCTGCTGGTTATGGCATTTTTTTGCATGAAATACACGTTGGTTGTATGAAATGCCTAATGTCTGCTGCCATTTAGCTCCATATGATGTTACGTTTTCTTCATTTTGCAATGTTGTTTTGCTCCTTTTCTAGCTGTCCATCTTTATTCTCTCCAACAGCTGTGAGATTAATCAAATTAATGTCTTGCATGAATTAATGTCTTACATCACCATGCAAGACATTAATTTCACGTTAAAGATAATTTGCATGCATAATCCATGCAGCTCACGTTCTTTCCATTTTTTATTCTTTTTGTCTTTTAATTCTTTTTTTTCTTATACCATGAATATAAGTGAAAATTAATCTTCAAAAAATGGCCCAAATATCGTGCTTTCGACTCACTTTAATTTCTTTGCCTCCGAATTGTGCCTAAAATCACATATGAGTCAAAGTAAGTATCTTAAGCAATTTCATGTCATTAATCGCTAAGTTTTATCAAATATTTAAACAATTAATTAAGCACATATTAGAAATAGTATGTGTAAATATCATTAAGAAAAATAATCTCCCTTATCCATGTAATTAGGTTTAAAGTAATTTGCTCCATTGATTTTCAATTCCTTAAAACACTCCATCATTTCTCTCGTTCCAAATACTATACATGGAGCATCTAAAGGCAATATTGTAGATTTGTCTATTACCTATATTAGACATTTTCACTCTAATTAACCATTTAAAAAATATATATGGTTGGCCTTGGTATCAAGATTGCATAAGGATAAGATGACATTCCATACACCATTAGAGAATTCACATTGAAAGAAGAGGTAATATAATGTCTTAAGGTGACTTTTGCATAGCCTATATGTTTATGTAATGTGGTGGAAATTCAATCTATTTTTTATAGAGAGTCTCCTTTTGAAACTAATTATATGAGAATAAAGACATTAGATAAAGCCTTATTGTTCCATATGATCAAACTAAGGAGAAGTTTAACCTTTAGTTTTAGCAGACCCTTATATAATTTATTAGTGAATCTTTTAGATGAGTATTTTAAATAAAAGTAGGAGTCCTCCATTAACAAGTTAGGCCTATAATCTGGTGTAATGCTTGTGCAAGAGAAGGATGCCATAAAGTTGTTCATCTAATCATTATTATTGATGATCAAGGTGAATTGGGAGTTTAGATGAAATTACTAAATTAAACTTAGCATCTGAAAGTTATATAGAGGATAGATATTGTTTTAATTATAAAACCAGAGTGAAGCATAACTCCCTCTACCTATCTTACATTTATTATGCATATGGAGAAGCTCTCTTGTTTTCAAAAGTTAAGTTATAAACCAAGATTTAATAGTTTTAATTTTTATTTCTTAAAAGCTTTTACCCATTAATAAATATATATGGATCCATTTAATCTACAACACTTCTTTATTAGTGAGTATCCTCTAAATAATTTTGACCATAAGAGTCTTATCAGTAAGTTTTAGGGATTGACTTCGCAACCTAGCTTCTAATTTAGGTAAACAACTTTCTTCCCATCTGACATTTGCTTTAAACGAGTTGTTAGAAATTTTTAACTAGAAAAATATTCTCAGCATCTTTTCAATAGATGTAATCAAACACTTTGAGAGAAAGATATGGGATGATTAATAGGTGTGGAGCGAAAGGAGGTAGTTAAAGCTTTATGGTAGTTGATAACTAACTAGTGAGGTATCGAGTTCTATTTAATACAATTAAGATAATTTTGTTTTTAGAAATACTAGATAAGTTCTTAAAGGTATAAAGGAGGAACATTAAATTGCTTAGAGATCTTTCATCTGCCCTTAAGAGGAGAAGGAGATCATTTGCAAAAGGAGGGAATAGAGATTCAACTTCTTATGGTTACTCGGTATTTAAAATTTAGGACTAATTTGTTGTTATGAGCCATCAACTTATGGAGGGTTTCCGCACCCAAAATAAATGGATAAGGGATAAAGGATACTATGTCTTTTTCCTTTCCCACCTCTAATAAAATTAGTTGGTTCCCCATTAACCAATATACTTTAAGATGTGGTGGAAATGCACTGTTATATCTAAAGAATGTAGCATTTAGGGAACCTCAAAGCTTCCAACATATGTAGGATAAAGGTCCATCTAATTAAATCAAATGCCTTTTGTGGGTTTACCTTGATAACAAAATTAAGAGAAATTTTCCTTCTATAACACCTAAATAACTATTGAGCTAATAGGATGTTTTCTACCATCATTCTTCCCTACATGAAAGCTCCTTGTGATTTATTAATTGGAGGTCTGAGAGCATGCTTTAATCTAGGTACAAATAGTTTGGCTATGATCTTGTATAAAGTGTTGTAACAAGATATTGATCTAAAGTCTTTAAGAGAATAAGTGATAGAAATTTTAGAAATAAGGTATATAAAGGTCTTATTAGCCTCTCTAAGTATTTTCTATTTATCAAAGAATTCTAAGATTGCATCTATAACCACTCTCTAAATTAGAAACCAGGAATTTTAGAAGAAGTATATATTTGGATCACCAAGTCCTTGATACTTGTCTATATTTAGATCAAGTATATCATTATATACATCCTCTTTAATGAAAGGTTTTTATAAGTTAGCTACTTCTTCATCAGTGAAACGATTGGAGACAAATGATTGTAGAATATGCATAAAAGAACCACAACTAGTTTGAGTGTCAAGAGTGTTATTAAAGAAGTAAAATGCCTATTGTTGGATCTCCTCCGAAGACTGAGCAATTCCTCCATTTTGTTTTACCAGTAATGATATCTTTTTGACAATTTTCCTATCACTAATACTTATGTGGAAAAATTTAGCGTTTGTGATTCCCTCATTCAACCAAATGATTCTTACTCTCTGCGTTTACATAAAGCTCAATTGCTTTTATGAAGAAATATAAAACTATCTTTTCAACTAATAATAGAGTAGGATTACCTAGTTTAGAGTAGAGATCCTCTTGGTCAGTGTTAACTTTAATTTTGGCATTTGAATTTGGCTTTAAGTGTCACTATATTGGCTATGGTTTATAGCTTTAAGTTCTTCCTTCACCTTGCTCAGCTTTCTCATATAGATGAAAACTTTATGGCTTTGAATAATACTAGATAATCCTTTAGCTACTGCATCCCCAAAGACTTTAAATTTAAAGTTATTGAATCTAAAATGAATTTTTTCTGGATTTGACTAAGAAAAAGATTACGCATGATTAGAGGGCTATGTTTAGAGGATTAGTGGTTAATAAAGACAATTATGTTCTTTAAGACATTAGTAACCATTTATCATTTACTAAAACCCTATCTAGCTACTTCCTTATATGCTACACTCCATATGTAAAATTTTACTTCAAACTTGAGATCAATAACCTCTATCTCAATATATTCTCTAAGATCACCATTGTAACTTCTTAAGTAAGTGTTACCTTTTACACAATCATGTTTTGTATTGATGAATTCGTGTTTATGCATATGTTTTCTTTAGATTCATAGATATCATAATTATTAAGTACATGGCCTAGTATATGACTATGTATTTATGCATTTTCCCCCTAAAATCTGAATTTTGAACTATAAAGACATAAATGTAGAGAAAATAGATGATCTAGAGTAGAAGATAAACAACAACTGTCAATCATTTTATTTTAAGATTAAGGTGAGTTTTTAACATCGCATCATGTTTTTTTGGTTTTTTTACTTGGTGAAACTCTATTTTCTTTTAATATTGCTTGAATTAATGTTAACTATGCATGATTTAATCTTGTTTTTAATTTTTACTCACCCATGATTGCTGCAATTATGTGAAAATAGATTAAAGTGGATTGGGTTTTTAATCATGATAGGATTATAATGGATTGCTTCCTTCTATTTGAGAATTGTATTTATTTTATTATTTGGAGGCATACTGAAGAAGAGAGTAAACATCTTATATCGGTGTCAAGCTAAGGAAATGCTTAGAAAAAGATAAAGAATTGAAGGCACATCGAAATAGCCACTGAGACAATTTGGGCCACTTCAACCTCCACCCTTGGTTTAATCCATGATGCACTTTATTGCACCATAATATGCCATTAGATTTGAGAGAATGGTGAATAAATCTTTTGATGAGAGTACTTTTATAGATTGGACAATGCTTGTTTAGGTTAGATTAACAAATGATTTATAAGATTTGTTAAGATGTATGAGATTTGTTGAGTGTTATCAATTGAGGTCGTTTCTTTACAATAGAGGGACCCATATATAGAGAGATTACACTTGAGTACCTCACCACCTTTATGCTAGAGAAGAAGCACTTTAGTTGGATTTTGGATAACACTATTTAGTTTTAGGTTCTTAGGGAGAGGTAAAGTATGAGTTATACATGGTTTTCCATATATATGGGATTATAATTTGCTGAGTTTGTTACTTCTAATGTCTATTTTTCTTAGAGAGTGAACCTTATAGTTAGTATTATGGTGTAGAAATATTGACACAATATTAGCCAAGAGTGACATTATGAGTTCACATGATTAAAGGCCTCTACACTACGAGCCCTAGTACTAAGGTATGTGCATTCTCTACTAATTCATAGATTAAGTGGGATAGTCTATTATAATGGAGTGGAGAGTGAGATGGATGTCTTCTATTTATATAGTATGGTTAAGAGAGTGCCCATCCATATTGGCCATAAGCTAGCTCAGTTTTTGAGGCATTAGGTATGTAATTCTGAATTTGGAGCTATTTATGTGGGACTAAATGTTATTAGGTTGGTTAAAGGCATGAGGTTAAAAGAGAGATTGTTTGAGATGTAATTTTTTTGATAAATGGTACCATCAATATTAATCCTTTGAGAGTTATTGGTATATATAGAGGAGACATGCTAGTAGGGACCCCGTTATGTTTTAATCAGAGACCAGGAGTCTAAGACTATTGATAGAGTTGAAGAGGATTATTTTGTTGGATCAGAGTAGTATCTTCGACATTGCATTCCTCCACCACCTCTAGTTAGACCTAAGCATCATGGTAACTTTTCTGTTAGTGCTAACACACTTATCTAGCCATCCAACCCTCCTAATGATTAGCTATGGTTCACTCAACTAGAAAGATATTTGGGTCAGATCTTAGGATTCTAGATAATTATTAGAGATGGATAGAGGGATCTTAGAGAACGAGTATTAAGATTAGGGGCACATGTTAAATGGATGGAGGATGTTCTTGTCGATATTGTTGATCATTTAGGAGTTGCAATTCTGCCTCTAACCATAAGAGAAAGTAAACCTTCTCCACCATCTCAGTAGTCTAATGATCCGATAGTAAAGACGACAACTCTAGTGGAGATAATGGCCGTAGCTGCTTGGAAGCTAGATATTCCTTTAACACAATCGACCTAGTAGGACTGAGTATGAGGTGATTAATAATCATAGTCTGGATCCCTTGGCCACCATAATGACTCAAATTGTCTAGGATTTTAGAGACTAGTGAGATGTCATTTTTAATTATGATTATATTTTTGAATTTGATTATATATCAATCATATTTTAGTTCTAGTTGATTTTTCTTTATGGAAATTTTTATATATGTCAATTATTATCTTGAAAAACCTTGATTTATAACAAATCATTGATTTAAACTAGAATATAAGAGGAAGAAGGCATGATTAGATGGATGCTTATTTTTTACATTATAAATGGTTGTTTTGATAGTCGATTTAGATAACAGTGCATAGCATTTATTCACACATGAACCTAAATTATGAGCTTTTGAGTCTATAAACAATAATCATTATTATATTATGCTCTATTTTTCTTTGTTGATTGTTTATCATACATAGTTGGATGATTCTTAAACTTGCTTTTATTATGCATGTTTAGACCACATCTTCAAACAATAGGCATTAAAATGAAAAGGACACCTAGATTAGACCTTTGTTTGAGCCTTATCTTTGATTTTGCCTTACCCCTTTATTATCCTTTATACATAACTAGATTTGAGCCTTATAACTTTATTTAACCATAATAAAAGTTGATAAACCATTTTTATTATCAAATTAACATTTACTCTTGCAATGTATTTGCTTAATTGTAAAAGAATTAGATTAGATGGAGAAGAATCAAGAACGAGAAAGGTGCAATCTAATGTATTTGAGACTATATCTTCTCATGTTTTAGTTATCAATTTTTCATATATTCTGCTTATAAATTTAGAAGTAATCAATTCAAAAATATCTTCAAATGAGACCAGTTCAAAAAAAAGACAAAAGAAAAAAGAAAAAAATATTTATTTTTAAATTACAGAATGGAGAAATAGAAGATATTTATAGTTTTCAAGGCTTATTTCGCACCTTGTGTTTTATTAGGAGGATCTATGCTAGATTGAATCATATTTTTTATGTAATCTTGTTTATAAAAATTTTGTTCATTTTTATTAACCCAAAATTTAACCCTTCCATACTTTTTCCTAAACCTAATTAGGCATTTATTTAAATATTTTTTTATTTTTGCCTCTGGTTTATTGTATAGTGGTGGAGAAGTGATTTATTAGTAAACATATGGTTAAGATTCCTTCTATGCATCAATTTGAGAGTTTTAATTACTTTCACCTAAACACTTTGGGCGAATTGAGTGAATCTTTTATGTGAAGGTGTCAAATCCTATTGCACTTGATTTTAGAAAGAATATCATAATATTATTTATGGTGTTTGCATATAGGAGTTAATTCTATGATTGTTTGATTCTTATTCTATTATATTTTGATTTTTGAGGCATTTCAATTCAAAGTGTGAAAAAATAGTTTAAGATAGAGGAATGGTGGATATTTAGAAAAATCGATGAATTTAAATTATTATTTGCTTGAGGACAAGCAAATGTCTAATTGTGAGGAAATTTGATAAGTGCTTAATCATTTATATTTTTAGTTTATATTTAGTGTATTTCGCTTGTTTATTTGATTCTTTTATTTTTATAGTACTTAATTCATTTATATTTTTCTTTTAGGTCATAATTCTCTTATTTAAAACAAAGGAACAAGTTTGGACAAATATAGAGTGATTTAGAGCTATTTTGACCAAGTTATGAAGTTACCTCGCAAGAATACAACCTAGTACATTGTCGTGTACTTGCCTATGTTCTCCATTATTTCTGATTTCATGGTTTTTTGGAAAAATTAAAAAGATTCATTAATTTAATGATAAAAATAGGCAGCGTAAAATTAAGCAGTAGTTGAGTACAATGGAGTAAGCCACCCCAACACCATTTTTGTAATAATACCCTAAAGGAAATGAACTAGCTTGGGAACTCACTTTGACTAAAAACTAAGCTATAGTACGAAAATTATATTCTCTCCTTTTTATATGTTAGATGAGTTTAGATATCTAGGTGTTCTACTAGCAATTCTATCCTGCAACTTCTATTTGTATACTTCTTCTCTGGCATATTAAAGCATTAGGTCTCGGGTAACTAGTTGCTATCCCAAGAATCTTTTAGGAGGGTACCAATTTCAAAGTAAGAGGGAGAGACTACTGAGTTATTACACTATTCTCTATTGGATTGCGAGTATTTCCATCTCTGTTGTCATTGAATGATGCAACATCCAATAATGGTTACCCTCGTATTGGAGCTGGCATTATTTTCTTTGCCTAACCATACCTTGCACTTTTTATAAATCATAAGCTCCTAGTGAAATTCGACCAAGTTGCATATGATCGATTGTTCAATAGCTTCTACTATTGGCTTCAAATCTCTGTAAGTTTCTACTCTAATTTTCTCTTTCTAAGTTTCATACTTATAGCATCTTATTTGATGATTTTGAGGTATGCTAATTGATTTTTTGAATTGTATTCAAGTGTTTAATAGTTACACCATATTTTGGACTCTTTTTTATACACATTTTTTTGCTTTGGATTAGGATCTATTTTTTTAAAGTACAAAACCCATGTTCCACCTAAAATGTACATTTCAAATTTTAGAAGGCAAAATTGAAGGGGATTAGAAAAAGTAGGTTTGAGAGGTATAATTAGACGACTTAGAGTGGTGGAGATAATGACGAATAGACAAATTGATGTATTTAAAGTTGTTTATTCATCAATTTAGAGAGAATTTTGTGAAGATTAAAAGGTCATCATGTCTCTTTTAGTTTCCTATTTTTGTTTTAGTTTTGTTGCAAATTTTTTGGTAATTAGAAACTAAAACTTTATGGTACGTAGATATGATGAACCATTGGATGGATATTGTAGTGATTTCATATTTTTAAAATTTATTCTTTATTTTTTTAAGATTCAGTTATGTGTTCTTTACCATTTTTGAATTAATATGTGCTGGTATATTGATTCATGTTTGATTTCATGCAATTGGGATTGTGAAGTACTTTTTATAAACTAATCTAGCATAATTGAAAAGAGTTATATGCAATCTTAGAAATAGATTGACATAAATCTTTCATATTAGTGTTATACCTAATAAAGGAATTCATAAATTGGTTAATGCAATTCTAAGGGTTTTATGTGAAAAAAGATTTGATTAATTAACCTAGAATTTAGTTGTTAATAATCTTAAGAAATATATTAACATAATTGAAAATTTCTATAGTTCGATGCATTTTAGGTTTAATTGATGGTGAAGTTTTATTTGCATGAGAAGTTCTAGGGGATTTGCTATCCAGGTATTGCTATTTTTATTGATTATTTCTTGGTTTAATCTTTGTTCTAGTTAATTAATTATATGATTTATTTTAGTTTATTACCTTGAATTTTTAATTTAATCAATCACTATCTTCATAAATTTTCAGTTAGATAATAGGAAAAAGGTTAATTCTAGTCTTTGTGGGGTCAACTTTGGTAGTCCATAATCTATAGAAGTGATAGGCAAACTTTCCTAGAAAGATCTATAGAGTAGGCAATCAAACATAAAACATAAATCTTGTCCAAAAAATGATGTCATATGTGATTACCTAAGATTAAACATGCCCATATATGCAAGACATGTAAGTTTTTTAAGTTCTAATAACTTAGACAGTCAGGAACATGCTTGTGTTTTTAGCCATGTTCCCTAGTAACTCATTTTTATTTAAAATTTCAAATTTCTAATGAGTTAATTATAAATGCTAAATAAATTATCCCATATTTAGTGCATTTTTCTTGTTTATTTGAGAATTTCTTATTGCTTTTAGTACTTATCCTGTTTCTATTGTATTTTTAAGTCTTATTTTCATTTATGAAAAAGATAATAATTAGGTAAAAATCAAGACAGAAAATGGAAGAATTAAAGCAATTTTGGAGGGATTTGCACTAATGAAGGAAATGGACATGTGAGTCTATACGATTGTATGGGTGACAATGTAGCTCTTTAAGACTGTGCTTCTTTCCAATTTTTAAAGTTTTAAGTAAGATTGAGGGACATAGTCACACATATAATCGTGTGGGTGATCGTATCGACTCTATAAACCCTAATTTTGAGTTGTAAAAGGGAAAACGAAGAGAAAATAGGAGGATTTTGTAAGAGGTTCGTAGGAGGCTTAAGTGAGGCTCAAGAAAACACATATTAATGGCCTAGAATGATAGAGAGAACAAAGAACAAGCAAGGAAACATATTTAGGGTGGATTTTGTTGATTGGAAAACAACTCCTAGTTTTACGCTCAAAATTGCAAGTATAGGGTCGTGATTTGTAGTAACAAGCAAATATCGATCCCACAAGGATCGTGCTTAGGCGCCATTTAATTAAGATTAATCTTTGTTTAAGAACCTAAATTTTTTATGGAAATAAACTAAAAAATTAAATTAAATTAAACAACTAAACAAAACATAAATAATAACTAAAAAATGTAGAAACTTGGAATTCAAGATTTTTACAACTAGAGATCACTTTTTCCCTATCTTGTCCCCCTCCTATTTTGTTAATTGAATTGTGTTTCACCTATGATGTACTAATGAATTAACTATCCTCTCTCAAGGTGTAATTAATTGTCTCTAGCTAAATTAAATGGAGATGATTAAGCAATCTCTCAATTTACAAAATCAATCCACCAATTCACCTAGTTATGAAGTTATCCTATGGGTGATCAATTAAATTAGCTAAGATCTCTCTTTTAACTAATCAATTAACTTGATGAATGTAGGTTTATAGAATGACAACTCTCATTGTACAATCCTACATAAATTACCTAGCTTAATCTCTCAATATATTGCAAGGTATATAATATATATATATATATATATATTCAACATTCATCAAAAACATCTATCATTTAAATCAACAAAATAGGAGTTTAATAAGAAGTTCAAAAGCATTCTCTACAATTAAAATAGCCACTCATGATGTACAGAACATCCCCAACATTCAAATAATCCATCATACAAGTTTTACAAAAGAAAGAACGAAAGAAATCTAAATGGATCAAACTCCTCCTCTTCTTGCTAATATGCTCTTTTCCTAATTGTGAATGAAGAATCTTGAATCTCTACCTCTCTTGAAGCTCTAAACCTATATGTTTACTTAAAGAGGCAAGTCTCACACGAAGCTCTTTCATCCATAGGGGTATTTCCTTATATAGTCTAGAAAACCTAAAAAATAAGTGACTCGCGTACATCTTCGGTTTAGACATCCCATGATCGTGGGAATTGGCATGAAACCCAAGGTCGTGGGTTCTTGTGTTATAATTCTTCCGCTTCTCTTCTCATCTTTTGGTCTCTAGCTCAATCGCAAATGTGACGAACCTCTATTCCTACATCAAAATGATCAATTCTTTTCTTAAATCATCGACAAACATAAAAGAACGCAATGAAGATTAAACAAAACAAAACATACAAAATAAATCCTAAAACACAACAATAATATACTTAGGAAAACATACACACTAATGCATAACTATCAACTTCCCCACACTTAAATCTTTGCTTGTCCTCAAGAAAAATCAAACACAACCAATCAATTCCATCACTTCATTTTCACAAAGATCAAAGCATGCAATCCCTTAAATTTTGGCCAACTCAAATGTGAAGCTATTACATATATCATGACTACTTTTCATTAGTGTACATAAGCAAACTCAACATATGACACCATCACTCAAAGATAAATATAGATGCAAAATGAATCTTCCTCACGATTTCACTCATTTCTCTCAAGTGTTTGATAGTTAGTGTTTTGCTAAAGCTTCTTATAGGAAATTACACTACCATAGGCTTGCTAATACACCAATTCTCCTCTACAATGATTACATGCATAAATAGATCAAAAGGACTTGCTTAGGGTTGTAATGTGGTAAGGGTTAAGGTGGGTTAAAAAAAAGTGAAGGGTTAACACAAGAATTCGTAAAGTAATAAGTGGTCAAAGGGATAAACAAAACAAAATTATGAGATACACAAGTGTAAATATAGTACTATTCCATACTTATTGATGCTACTAAAATGTCCTTCCTTTTTCTTTTCTTTTCTTTTTTTCTTTTTTTCTTTTCTTTTTAATAACATGGAAGAAATAATGAACAAAATAGCAACTAAATTCAATATTATTCAAGAGAAGAAGTATCACAAAACTCATCTTTAAAAAAGTTTATAGTAAAAACCCCAACTAATACATCACTTAATACTCTACTAAGCTCATGAATGGGTAGGTTAATGGGGTTTCAGTTTTTAAAATGTGGGGTATTTTCTAGAAATAAAATGGTTAAGGCTTAACGAGGGTAGCAAGCAATAATAAAAGGTAGGTCATTTAAGCCAAGGGTTATCATGAAAAAGGCCTTAATCATCTCTATTAAGCATGCATCTAGTATACTCAAACCGATTCAAAGCAAGTTCTGAAGGTACTAACCTAAGGAAGCTTCACACAACAAAGAAATAAAATGACTATAGATGGAGTTATATAGGCTTAAATGAAAATTCATTATGCATTTCTATACTACCTCATTGCTCAAGTGTCAAATTGTGAGTAAGCTTATGCAACCAACTACTTTTCATCACTCAACATTGTTCACTCTCTACTCAAGTAGCCTAATCTGAGTTCAAGCATGCATTCAATCTCATTCCAACTAGCATGATAGAATCTCATGATAAAACAAATAAAAAAGATTCAAGTGTGGTTCCATTGCTTAACACAAAACAACATAATATGCATAAAACATGCATCCTAATTAAAAAAAATGCAAACAGTGACTAAAACAATGCATTTGACAACGCAAATGTCACCTCCCCATACTTAAAGAGCATATTGTCCTCAATGTGACAAGGCAACTACAAAATAAGGTAAAATGACATCAAACCAAACAAAAGAAATCAAACAAAACAAAAGAGACATCAAACCAAACAAAAGATAATTGCAACGCAAATGCCACCTCCCCATACTTAAAGAACATATTGTCCTCAATGTGACAAGGCAACTACAAAATAAGGTAAAATGACATCAAACCAAACAAAAGAAATCAAACCAAACAAAAGAGACCTCAAACCAAACAAAAGAAAAAATAACTAACAAAGCAATTAAAACAATGTAAAAAGTTTAGGGCAAGAAGGCTCATAGAGATTATGGTCGCAACGGAGTTGGCAAAGGGACTTTAATATTATTTCTATAGATGAACTAAAGGAATTTCTTGTTCATGTACTACTGCTTCTTGTGCACTTGTCTCATCTAGGTTACAAGCTTATTAATTTGCCACGTCATTTGTTGATGGTTAAAGGCCATCTGGTCAATGATTTGTTGGAATATGTCGACCTCTGCTACTGCAGTTGATTCCTCTTCCACTATTTCTTCTTATGGATCCAAAGGAACCTGAGATGTGGATGGTCAGGAAGTGGCTGCATCCTTGCCCTTCCTATTCTTAACGACTGTGCATGTCTGAGGATTACAGAGCTTTATAGAATGAGGCTCCAAAATTTCAAAGCGTCTTAAATAAGGGATATCACAAACATCATATCTAGCCGTACGCACACTATCCACATCAATGTTGTAAAATAATGTCAAAGTAATGACAATGTATGACATGCCAAAATAAGAGCACTTCTTATTAACACAACTCACAATAGATCGAAACATTCGGTAAGGTGTATTTATTTTGATTTTTCGATCCATGCACCAAAGGAAGAAAAGTTCCTTAGCCAAGAACTTATTACTTTCAGTTTTTTTTAAAATCATTAAACACATAAATTTATAAAGAAGTAAGTGCTCAGTGTTACGAATTAAAGTATTTGGCGCATTCCTAGAGTGAAAATTGGTTTCACCCTTTAGAATTTTCCAGTAATCATCTACATAAAAGTCATCGTGATCATCCGAAACTTTTGTGTTTGATAAATTAAAAAGTGCATGAATGACATTATAATCAAGTTTATAAACATTGGGACCTATGCTAAATCAGAATATATCAATTTTAGGATTATAGCACACAGTGGTGAAAAATTCAACAGTCATCATAGGATAAATCGGCAAATCACAACGAATTAACCTCCTCTAACTAATATTTGTAGCTAATCTTTCAATTTTTTGCCTTAATCCTAGATTTTCTAACAGTTCAAAATCAACGTATCTAAGAGGCATTAAATCTCTATCTTTAAAGTCCCGAAATTGCATACCTTTGTCTTCTGAATAAATAGGGAATAGGGCATGAAAATTGGCCACCATATCTAGTTTACCTTCTCCAGAGACTTGAAGGCGTAGTTCATCGGTTGGTTTTCGAGCGACTTGCTTCTTTGGAGCCATTGGATGATAAAAATCTGCAAAAATAAGGAAGAGAGAGATGAGCACATTTTTTAGAGAGAAAGAGAAAAAATCTTACCAAATCCTTGGATTCTTGAATGATTAATGTGAAATAAGTGTAAAGGATTGAAAGATTGATGGAAGAATCGAAGAAAATACCAAGTTTTGAGTGTAAGATGAAGGATTGGAGAAGTTGGGAGAGTGGGTTTTGAGGTTTTAGAGAGAGACGTTGTGAAAATTTTAAAGAATTTAGAAAGAAGAAGAAGAGAGGGAAATTTAAAATTTTCTCTGATGGGCCTTCTCACGATCATAGGAATCTCCAGAAACTTTTTAGAGAGTCTTCCCACGGTTGTGGGAAACTTACCAATTCCCATTGTCATATATTACTCCATTTTTTCCACTTCTTATCCTTCTTCCAAGCTTAGCATGCATTCTTAATAGTCCCGCAACCTACAAACACCTCCAAATCATCTGACCAATAAGAAATTCGAAGAGAAAACAAGTTAAAACTCAAACAATATCCAAATAAATATCAAGCAAACTCAAATCAAACATAATCATAACTAAATAAATCAAACAAATAAGTAAACAAAGACAAGAGAAAGAAAGATAAACATGCTAAGTTAAGGTCATTAGCTTGACCATACCAAATGCATTCATGAAAAAATGGAAGTTAAATATGTTAAGTTAAGGTCATTAACTTGACCATACCGAATGCATTTATGAAAAAGTGGAAGCAAGGAAAGAGATGACTTCCCTTTCTTGTGAATATATCCATCTATAATATGGCTTACATCTATGCCCATTGACCTTGAATGCTTCACCTTTATCATTTTCCAACTCCAAAGCTCCATGGGGAAACACTTGAAGAATTTTGAAGGGTCCACTCCATCTTGACTTGAGCTTTTTGGGAAATAATCAAGGTCTTGAATTGAATAAAAGTACAAAGTCTCCACTCTTAAATTCTTTCTTTTATATGTGAGCATTATGCCTTTTTTTTTTTGCTCTTTCTTTGTACAACTTGGCATTTTCGTAAGCTTCAACTCGTCCAATTCATCAAGTTGTAACAATCTCTTCTCACCTGTTATCTTCTATTCCATGTTCAACTTCCTAACTGCCCAATAGGCCCAATGCTCCAACTCCAATGGTAAATGGTAAGCCTTTTCATACAAAAGTCGATATGGTATGGTACCTATAAGTGTTTTGAAAGCTATCCTATAAGCCCATAAGGTATCATCTAACTTTAAAGCCCAATCCTTTCTTGACATGCTCAATACCTTCTCCAAAATTTTCTTCAACTCTCTGTTCACTACCTCCACCTGGCCACTAGTTTGGGGGTGGAAAGGGGTAGCCACTCTATGATAGACATTTTATCTTCTCATAAGAGCCTCAAATGGTTTGCTACAGGAATGACTCCCTCTATCTTTTATAATCACTCTAGGCACCACAAATCTAGTAAAAATTTTCTTTATGAACTTTTGAACCACCTTTCCATCATTAGTTGGAGTAGCTACTACCTTAACCAACTTGGAAAAATAATCAACCATAACTAATATGTAAGTGTTACCTGAGGAGTATGGGAATGGGCCCATGAATTCCAA
The DNA here is from genome assembly GCA_027563885.1 of Erythroxylum longipes. Classification (NCBI taxonomy): domain Eukaryota; kingdom Viridiplantae; phylum Streptophyta; class Magnoliopsida; order Malpighiales; family Erythroxylaceae; genus Erythroxylum; species Erythroxylum longipes. Next base: position 3,987 of record JAOQMS010080298.1, on the reverse strand, counting down.
GCCCCACACATCGAATATCTCCACCTCTATTGTGTTTGAAAGTTGCATCTCATCCCTATTTGATATGTTGCCCACTTTTTGACATCTATCATACTTTAGCATAAAATCTCGAGCATCCTTGAACAAGGTCGGCCAATAGAATTCACACTCTAAGATTGCGTTAAAATTTTAGGCATTTCATCTTCAGGGACACACCTATGAATCATATTATCAGCACATATCTTATGAAGTACAGGTTTATCCCAAATATAATGAGAGCATTGAAATAGAAAACGCTTCCTTTGTTGATATGAAAAATCAGAAGCAAGAATACCACCTGAAAGATAGTTTTCAATATTTGTAAACCAAGAAAGAAAAGGATTATCTACCATCATTAAAGCTTCATCAGGAAAGCTCTCCTCGACTTTCGCTTATTCTTTATGATTTCCTCCTCCAAGTCATGATAGGTGGTCCGCTACAACATTTTCTGATCCCTTCTTGTCTTTAATTTCAATATTGAACTCTTGGAGCAAATGCACCCATCGGATGAGCCTAGCCTTGGCATCCTTCTTAGCAAAAAAGTAATGTAATGCTACATGGTCTGTAAAAACAATAAATTGTGATCCTAAAAGATAAGAACGAAATTTCTCAAAAGCAAATACTACCGCAAGCAATTGCTTCTCCGTTGTTGTGTAATTCAGTTGTGCTCCCATCAAAGTCTTGCTTGTGTAATAGATAGCATGCAACCTCTTCTCCTTCTGTTGGCCAAGTACACAACCAATAGTATGGTCACTTGCATCACACATAATCTTAAAGGGAAGAGACCAATCTGATGATGTCAAAATTGGTGTTGTTGTGAGTGCCTTCTTCAACCTGTTAAAAGAATCCAAACAATCTTCATTAAAAATAAAAGGCACATATTTAACTAATAAATGAGTTAAGGGTCTAGCAATAAGAGAAAAATCCTTGATGAAATGTCCGTACAACCCTGCATGACCAAGGAAAGCTTAGATACCCTTGATGTTGGTGGGAGGTGGTAGCGTTTCAATTACTTCGGTCTTAGCGCTGTCCACTTCAATCCCCTTATATGAAATCTTATGGCCTAATACAATTCCCTCTTGGACTATGAAATGAAATTTCTCCCAGTTTAATAATAGATGTGACTCCTCACATTTTTGAATCACTATGTCTAAATTAAACAAAGAATGATCAAAAGAATTTCCAAAGATAGAGAAGTCATCCATAAACACCTCCATAAAATTTTCATTCATGTCCTCAAATATGGCCATCATGCACCTTTGGAATCTGGCAAGTGCATTGCATAAACCAAAAGACATCCTCCAATAAGTGAAAATCTCATAAGGACAGGTGAATATGGTCTTTTCTTGGTCTTCCGGGTATATAAATACTTGATTGTACCCTAAATATCCATCAAGAAAACAGTAAAAAGAATGACCAGCCACCTCCTCAATCATTTGGTCCACAAAAGGTAAAGGGAAATGATCTTTGTTGTTGGTCAAATTTAATTTCCTATAGTCAATACACACTCGCCAACCTGTGATGGTCCTAATAGAAATCGTTTCACCTTTTTCATTCTCTATTACTGTTATTCCACCCTTCTTCGACACACACTGTACTTGACTCACCCATTCACTATCTAATATAGGGTAAATAATCTCCACATCCAACAATTTCACTACCTCCTTCTTCACAACTTTATGTTTGGATTTAACCTTCTCTGTCTTTCCCTCATAGTTTTACATCCTTCTTCTAGGTTAATCCTATGCATCAACACATTGGGATAATCCCTCTAATATCAAAAATTTGCCACCCCATTGCTCTCATCCTCTTACTAATGGTCTCCACCACTTTCTCTTATTGCTCACAATCTAATTGGTTGAAGATAATGATAGGTAGAATATGGTTCTTAACTAAAAAGGTGTATCTCAAATGGGTAGGTAAGTGTTTAAGCTCTAAACTGGGGGGCTTAACAATAGAAGGTAGTGTGGGTGTATCTATTCTCACCAACTTCTCTAAATCAACTACCTCACCTAATTCCTCTTCTTTCACACTTTCATCCCTGTACAATTTATTAATTTCAATAACTTCCTCTATAACCTCCTTCACATACTTATCCATAACATCAATTTTCATACACACATTTCCATCCATCAGTTTCTTCAAAGATTTTGACATTAAATTCAACCTGCTCATCACTAATTCTCAACACTAGTTTTCCTTCGTATACATCAACTAATGCCCTACCAGTATTCATAAAGGGTCTACCCAAAATCAGTGGACAATTTCTATTAGCTTCAAAATCCAACACAACCAAATAAACCAGGATAATAAATTTGTCCACTTTTACTAATACATCTTCTATAACTCTAAATGAACTCTTGATGGATTGATCTGCAAGTTGAATTAGCATTGATGTTAGCTTGACCTCTCCTTGTCCCAATTTCTTAAAAATAGAAAAATACATTAAGTTAATGCTTGCACCTAAATCACATAAACATTTAGAGAATTCAAAATCACCAACATCACTTAGAATAGTAAAACTCACCGGATCTTATAGTTTTGAAGACATTTGGCTTGATATGATGGAATTGTAATTTTTTGTCAAGGTTGCTATCTGATTGTCCTCCCAAGTTCGTTTGTGTGAAAGTATATCCTTAAAAAACTTCGCATACTTGGGCATGCACTCCAAAGCTTCCGCTAATGACAAGATAATCTGCAACTTCTTCAGTTTCTCCAAAATATTGGAAAACTGAGTGTCTACTTGATGTTGTTTCACCCTTTGTGGATACGAAAGTTTAAGCTTGTAGAGTGGTGGTGGTATATAGGGCCTTTCTTTTTCTTTCTCTTCTTCCCTTTCTTTTCCATTTTCTTAGCTATCTTTAGGCACACTTGGTTCCTTCATCTGCTTGCCACTTTGAAGTATAATAGCCTTGTTGTTCTCTTGGGTTGACCTCAGTATTGCTCGGTAGACTACCTGCACTTCTAAAAGACAAAGCATTAGCAAGTTAACCTATCTGAACCTCCAAGTTGTGGATAGAAGAGGTATGGTTCTTCACAATCTGTTCAAACTTTGCTTCCATCCTCTTTTAACTTTCCTCTTGACTGGTAAACATGCTATTTTAGTTCTCTTCTTGAGTTGCCAATTTGGACCCCAAAACATCCATCAGCTTATCAATTTTTCTCTCCATAGATCCAATTCAATTTTGCTAAAATCTAGGAGGTCTTTGCGATCTTACTTGGCCACCTGTATTGTTAGTACCCAAGAAAATTTTGGGAGATTTTTCTACCCCAGATTATAAGTGTTTGAGTAAGGATTATTACCTCTTTATGGCTGGCCTAAGTAATTTACCTGTTTTATACCACTAGTTCCCAACAAGAAACATTCAGCTAAGCCATGGTTGTTTTGCCCACATAGCTCACACTGTACTTGCATAGCTTTGGACATAGATGAAGATGCCCCTTGCATGTTGCTCAACTTCTTCATAAGAGCTGTGATCTGTGCCTGCAAAACTGTAACAGAGTCAATCGGGATCATACCTTTTTGCTCCTTTTGTCCCTGTGTACTCCTCTCATTTGACCACATACAACTATTGCTCGCCAATTCTTCCAGAAGTTCATGAGTTGCATCAATAGTCTTCCTTATCAAAGAACCTCCAGTAGCTACTTCTATGGTTCCTCTCATGCTCTGATTCACATTGTTGTAAAATGTTTGCAATAGGAAGTCCCTCGGAAGGTTGTGGTAGGGACAACTTCTATGTAATTCTTTGAATCTCTCCAATACTTCATATAGAGATTCCCCATTACTCTGCTGAAAATTTGTGATCTCCGTTATGATCCTTGTTGTAACATCCCCTCACCAATGGGAAGGGTAAAATAGTAATTTGGAACGGGTTAGGAGTGTTTAAAATTGTTTGCTATGTTCATGCATTCATACATGCACGTGAATAGTGAATTTTGCACATGTAAATGACTGTACATGCATTCATG
>JAOQMS010080253.1:0-21387 GCA_027563885.1 Erythroxylum longipes | reverse complement strand
ATTTTACACACAAAAAGCCTATTTTTCAAAAATCACATTTATTCACACTTATACCGGGAAATGTCATGAATGCATGTCCAATCATTTACATGTGCAAAAATTCACTATTCACTATTCATGTGCATATATGAATTCCTGAACATAGCAATGCAATGTTAAACACCGCTAACCCGTTCCAAATTACCATTTTACCCTTCCCATAGGTAAGGGGATGTTACATCCATAGGGGTTATTATCCTATATAGTCCAGCAAACCTAAAAATTAAGTGAACCCCGCATACATCTTTGGGTTAAACATCGCAGGATTGTGGGAATTGACATATTTCCCACGATCATAGGTTTTTGCATCATAATGCTTCCTCTTCTCTTCTTCTCTTTTGGTCTTTAGCTCAATCACAAAGTTGCTCAATCTTCATTCCTACATTAAAATAATCAATTCTTTCCCTAAATTAACATCAAACATAAAAGAACAATAATAAAAATCAAACTAAACAAAAACATATAAAATAAATCCTAAAATATAACAATAATTAACTATTATGCATGAAACACATGCCAAATACTTAGAAAGACATACACTAATGCACAACTATCATTTATACATGCTATTTTTTATTAATCTAACCTTTTTGTATGTAAGAAAAGTCTTGAGATTACAATATTGGTTAAGGATTTATAGAAATTAACCTTTAAGGAGAATAAGATTGATCACTAAGACACCTCACCTGAGCTGAGTGAAAATATTATTGAAGAAAGCGAAGGAGACAAGGAGGATAAGGGAGACAAGAGATTGGAAATTCAAGAAGAATTAGGCTTCAAGTTTGTTTATAAGTGATGTTCAACAAGGGATATTTACTATATCACATTTTAAAAATTGATCTTATCTTGCTTTTATTTTTCAAATTAATCATAAGACTATAAAAGATGCCCGTAGTGATAAAAGTTTGGGTGAATAATTAAACCAATTTAAGGCAAGTAAGCTTTGGAATTTAGTAACTAGACCTAGAGATCACTAAATCAAAGGCACCATATGGTATTTAAAAATAAATTAAATTAATCGGGTACCATTTTGAGAAATAAATCTAGGTTGGTAACTAAAGGGTATAATCAAAAGGAAGGTGTAGATTTTGAGGAAATATTTACACTGATATCTATATTAGAAGCTATTAGATTATTGCTTGACTTTGTATCTTACATGAATTCCATACTATTTCAAATGGATGTTAAAACTGTATTTTTAAATGAGTTTATTAAAGAAGAAGTTTATGTCAATCAAACTCCTAGTTTTAAAATTCATGATGCACCTAGCTATGTTTATAAACTAACTAAAGCTATATATTGTTTAAATAAACTCCTAGAGCTTAGTATGATAGGTTAAGTACATTCCTTTAAAAAATGGTTTTACTAAAGGTAAAATTGCACTAATTTTTTATTAAAAAGCATAAGCATGATATTCTAATTGTTCAAATTTATGTTGATGATATTATTTTTGTTACAACTAATGAAAGCTTATGAAATGAATTTTTTAAGTGTATTTGTATGGAATTTTAAATAAACATAGTGGGAGAGGTCAACTTCTTTCTTAGACTCCAAATCAAGTAGATGACAGAGAGCATCTTCCTCATTAAGCTAAGTACACCAAAGAACTACTTAACTTTACACCAAGGAACTACTTAACTTTTTTAGAATATATCAAGTTAAGCCATTAAGAACACCTATAGTTGTCACAAAAAAGTTGAATAAAGATTAAGAGTGTTAGTTAGTTGATGTAAAGTTCAATTAAGGCATGTTTTTTATAGTTTACTTTAGTTACCATAAATAGGCCTGATATAATATTTAGTGTATGTTTACTAGATTTCAATTACGTAATAAAGAGTCTCATCGTTTAGTTATTAAGCTCATACTTAGATATTTATATGGTACTATTATACTAGGAATTTGGTATCATAAGTATAAATTCTTTAACTTGAGTGGTTACATAGTACATCTAGTACTTCTCAATTCCTAGGAATTGCAATTTTCTTATGGTTTAATAAGAAACAAAATTCAATTGTCTTAACAACTATAGGAGCCAAATATGTGATTATTAGTAGTTGTTAAAAAAATTCTATATCTAAACAAAAGACTTTATGACATGGACCTTACAAATGTACCATCACTTTATAACCAAATGTATAGAAATCAAACATCATTTCATTACAAGTCATGTGAAAAATGAGGATATTAAACTAAACTTTATTAATACACTTTATTAATTAGCTTATATTTTCATTAAACTTAATAGTAACGATATATTTTGCATAATTTAATAGCAAATTAGGCATGAAGTTTTAATTTGATTATAATATCTTTTAATGTTTATACTTAACTTAGGACAACCAATCCTAAATTACTAAACCTTTTGGAATTTTTTCAAATTGGTGCTTAAGCTTTTAAAATTTTTAATTGAGTGTCCAACATTTTAAAACCTTAACAATTCAGTTCAAAATGTTAGTTTTTACTAATGTGGTAATAGATGGACATCCATATGACATTTAGAGACAAGCCACATTATCAAAAATAACCTTTTGAATTGAATTATTTAGGTTTTAAAAGGTTGGTCACCTAATTGAAAATTTTAAAAGCTTTGGCACTAAATTGAAAAACTCTTGAAAGGTTAGACACGTTTGAATATGTTATCCCATTTGAATTTGATTCATATTATCATGAATCACTATGTTTTAAAGTGCCTTTAATATTTTTTATGCTTTTAGATTTAATTCTATGATTTTAGGTCACACTGATCGACTAATATATTGTAAGAGTTGATTAGTATCCTTAAAATTTCTTGAATCAATATGTACTATGAGATTGTAAGATCATTGGCTAATGTAATGATCGACCACCACTTCATTGTCTTTCCAAATAAAATTTGTACCATGAGACCATTAGTTGGTTAACAACATATATTAGATAACCAACATATTACATTGGTTAATTAATGTAATGTCATAACCAATAAATATAGTCAAGTTTTAAAATATTTTTCTCTTTCCCTCATCTTTTAAAACAAAAACCCATCCCTTTTCATTTTCTTTAAGGTCCATTTGTTACTACTCCATCTGAACCCTATACAAATGGTGCAACAATGAGTGGATTTCAGAGAAAATGAAAGGGGTGGGTTTTCTTTTCTAACAGATGAGGGAAAAAGAAAATGTCAATTTAATATGTTGTTCAACAAGCATAGTCAAGTTTTAAAACATTTTTCTTTCTTTCTCATCTGTTAGAATAGAAAACCTAACCTTTTGTTTTCTCTGAAATCGAATCTTCACTAGACCATTTGAATCCTATCCATCATATTTGGTATTTCACCCATTTTTATCTAAATATTTTCAATACTAATGCTATTGATCATTTTTATTTGTTAAGTTTCTTGAAGCATCATATATTATGTCTAGCTTATATCTAATGAATATACTCCTTCTTTAATAAAGTTTTAAATGACTCAGATGTACATTGGATTTGACCTTCTTATAGCTTTAAAACTAGAAAATATCAACTCCAAGCCTCAATTCATCTAATTCTCTTGGGGTAAACCTAATTTCACTTAATTGGGACTTTTTCAAAATTAGCAATATTGATCAATATATTGTAGTAGTTAATTAGTATCCTTAAATTTTCCTAATCAGAGTGTATAATGATATTGTAATATCAATAGTCAATGTAATGATCGAACATGATATTATATTGATCAACTATATTATTTAATAGTGAAACAATGTTACTATCTTTTTAAATAAAATATGTATAGTTAGATAACCACTTATATTAGTACACCAAAACATTAACATTACATTGGTAAACCAATTTATGTTATAATCAAACAATATAGTTGAGTTTTAAAATATTTTGCTTTCTCGCTCATCTATTACAATAGAAATCAATACCCTTTTTGTTTTCTCTAAAATCCACTTATTACTACTAAATTTAAACCTTATACAAATGGTGCAAAGATGAGTGGATTTCAGAGAAAATGAAAAGGGTGGGATTTCTTTTCTAACAACAGAGGGAGACAGAAAATGTGTTGTTTAGCCAATATAGTTGAGTTTTAAAACATTTTTCTTTCATCCTCGTCTGTTAGAACATAAAACCCAACCCTTTTTGTTTTCTTTAAAATCCACTTTTCACTACACCATCTGAATCTCATCCATCATATTTGGTATTTAACCCATTTTTATCTAAATATTATAACTATTGATCATATTTTTTGTTGAGTTTTTTAAAGCATCATATATTATGTCTAGCTTATATCTGCCGAATCTACTCCTTTAATGAATTTTTAACTAACTCAAATGCTATATTGGACCATCCTACAACTTTAAAACTAGACAATATCAACTCCAAACTTCAATTCATCTAATTCTCTTGTGGCAAACCGTAATTTATCTTAATTGGGAAGTTTTAAAATTAATAATTTTTTCTTTCAATTGTGTAAAAATGATTATAATCTTTCTTATACCTTTACTTATTTTAATGATCTAGTTGATCTACATGCATAAACATATAATGTTTAATCTTAATAATGTGATTTTTCATTTATCAAGAGGAATTAAGGTTTTAATTTCAAGAGAAAATTCTTTTGATCCTTAAAAAATTTTAAAGAAACTTAAAAGTGTTTTGAGTTAATTTTTTATCAAATTGAGGCATTTTGAACTTTTAAAAACTTAGAGAGTTAAAATTTTAGTGAATTTTAGTGTTTTTAAAATTGGTTTCTATAAGGAATTGCAAGCATAACTTAAGATACATTTTAAATTGAAAGGATAATTTTACATTGGTTAGAGATTCAGCTAACTAATATTTCAATTAGTGAAATGTTGGTTAGTCAAAAGGTTTTATTGACCACCAAAGATATAAATGGTTTTTAGATAAAATGAGTTTAATTTGTCTCGTTAACTGATACGTAAACCAAAGAGACATGAAATAGCTAAAGGCATATGGTCAACTAGCCAATTTTACCTAGAAAAAAGTTATTATAATAGCTAGTTTATGCCTTTAATAATTGCTTTAAGGGTTTTATCTATAAATACAATATTTTATCATTAATGAAAGTCTTCACAAAATTTGAGTTTTAGAAGAACATATTTGAGAAATTTTTCATGATTGAATATCACTTGTTTATCCGTTTTGATTTGATTTTGAGACTTAAAGCATTAAAGTTAGCGCAAAATTTTGATTTAAGTATTAATCTTCAATTGGGGCTATTTTAAATGCAATTTTGGAATCAAGAAAGCTTGTTCATTAAAGAAGATTTTTATTCTTTACCTGGAACAAAAAAATGTTTTTTAAGTACAATTGTCTTCACCTAGTTGAAACAAGAATATAATTGAATCAGAAGTAAGACTTTGGGGTGGACATAGGTAAGGTTTGTTTGATAAACCACTATAAGATTAGTTTATAATCTGTTTTTCCTGCTCTCTTTACTTATTATGTTTATGTGATTTCGTTCACTAACAAATTAAATTTTCATAGCATTATTCATTCATTTATATTGTAATTTCATTAAAATAGTTATATTCATTCAACATACTACCTAGACATATAAAATTGTACGGATGCTTGTTTAAAAAGACTTATTACCTTGGTATTGCTAAATTTGTTAGCGTTGGAATAATAATAAGATAGTATCCTAAAGAAATGAACAAGGTTGCTTGCTGACAACCAAAGAAGAGATCTATAAAGAAGTAGTCAATGAATTCTCAAGCACCATTGGAGCTTTAATAAATGCCATTTTTGGTAAACCTCTTGAAATCAATCAATAAAGAATATATACCCACTTATAATGTTAAATCCCTAATAAAAACTTTTGATGCTAGAGATGTGGTAGAAGCCATTTTTCACTTCATCTTAATAAGGTACTAGGACCTAATAATCTCGATGCCTTTTTCTTCCATAAAACTTGTCCTTATAAAAAAACAATTGTGACTAAAGCAATATTGGAATTTCCTAGGAGTGAAAGCTCATTAAAAGAGCTAAAGAAGACTTATATATGTATCATCCCCAAGGTACACTCTCCTATCTTTATCAAATACTTTATGCCTATCACAAGTTGCAACACAATCTACAAAATTATTACCAAGCTAATGGAAAGAAGGTTAAAGATGGTACTTGATCAAATAGTTGATTCATTATTGAGAGCTTTCTTTAAGGGTTAGTTAATTGCTAATAATATATTGTTAGTTCAAGAACTCGTAATGAACTACAATAAAAGTATTTAAGTAAGAATTGCACAATCAAAGTTGATTTCCAAAAATATTTTAACTCTATAGATTGGCATTCAAAGCACAATGTAGGCATTTAGATTCTTAAACTTGTTCATACATTGGATCATGCAATATATCACTATAGTTTCATTTGGTGTCTTAATCAATGGGGAACCTAAAACACTTGTTAAATAATCAAATGCTATAAGGCAAGGGGACCTTTTCACATTATGCATTAAGGTTCTTATAGGCTTTTAAAAAATTTTACTTATCAAGATAGGAAATTCAAATTCCAGTCTAAATGCAAAAGAATAACAGACCTATCATTTTCAAATGACTCGATCTTTTTCTCAAAGCAAACTCCAACTATGTCAGTGGTTTAATTATTGCTCTTAATACATTTAGCAACCTATTTGATATGTCCATTAATAAGGAGAAAATTCAGGTCATTGTATCATACATTGCAAGGGATTCAACAAATTGTTAGCCTATACTATATGATTGAAAGCCACCATACCTCCAATTACGTATCTTTGCATTCCAATTACCTTAAGGAGACTTTAATACTCTAATTTTAACTAATTGGAAGAAAATTAGTGCGACAGTAATCTATCTACTAAAGGTAGAATTTAGTTGGTTAATTTAGTGTTAAATACCTTTATTTATCTTGGGATTCCAATTACATTAAGGAGACGTTGATACAATGATTTTAACTACTTAATAAAAAAATGGTGCAACAGTAGTCTGTCTACTACAAGCAGAGTTCAGTTGGTTAATTCAATGTTAAATGCCTTATATGTATATTAATCCCTACCTATGATTTCGTAAGAATATTAGCAAGTGACAAAATTATGAGGAAATTCTTCTATTATAAAAACTTCAATAGAAATGCATTAGCAAAAGTTAGATGGAGTGAAATTTTCCTAAGGAAAAGGCTTAATAGATTATATAATTATTCCATAACACTTAGCCATTAATGACATGAAATTGCTTAAGATACTCACTTTGACTCATATGTGGTTTTAGGAACAATTCATAAGCAAAGGAATTAATGTAAGTTGAAAGCACTATATCTGGGGCCATTTTTTGAAGAATCACACTCACTTGTCTTCATGGAGCAAGAAGAAGAAGATTAGAACAATAATAAGGCAAAAAAAAGACAAGAAAATGTATAAACTATTAAAGAGTAGCTCACAGTTGGCTGGAAAAACTGCACAGCCGTGAGCATCCTATATGGGCATGAGGCAGCCCTCACACCTATGCAAGATATCTTAACATGAATTTTATGGAAAATAAAGAAGAAGTGTGGTCTACTGTACTTGGAGAGGGCTGTAAGATTGGAAAGTGTTCGCTGGAGCAAAGTTAAAAGCCGAGAGAGTGGAGTAGCTTCTTCTTGCCGTCTATTTCACTTCCATTTAATTATTATATGTTGGATGAGTGAATTACAGCAGCTATGCTACTAAAGGAGCCAACTGTCCCATGCATTTTAACCTAGTGTTTAAGGTATAAAATACATGTTGTGTGTGACGTGAAGCAGGCTGGAACTTGGGCATAGCTTAGAAATGCTTCTCATGGCTGTGAGAAGCCTCTCATAGTCATGAGAAGCTATTAACGGGTGTGACATCGTGAGGCTCTCTCACACCTATGAGAGATAACTCACGGGTATGAGAAGTTGCTAGATCACCTAGGTTTTTAATATAAACCGAAGGACATGTGATGAAGGGTTTTTTTAATGAAAAGTTTGGTGTTTTCATTTGGGAACTGATAGTTGTTTTTTGGGAGAGAAAATGAGGAGAGTGGCTCTCAGCATTGAGAGACCCATAGAGGGGTAGACATTTCAACGCCAGTTTAGAGGGGCAATCGACACCGATAACCTATTTAAACATATCTTTCCTTGTTTATTGTTCTTTCTCTTATGGATTGATTATGTTATTCTATGTTTAATGTTTAAGTCTTGTGTAAGAATGATTGAATGCTTTATTTGATTATTTTTATGTAAGAACCCGTTGCTAGAATTGAATACAATATGTAATCCTTATTTTTTTGATTCATTTATAGCGACTAATTCATAATCATTAGGGATAACATAACCTAGGTTAAATAATCTGAGCTTGTATGATTATTTCTTAGATTGGTTTGTTTTTCTCACCCATAAGGCAACTATCCGATTAAACTTAGCGAGCATCTCCTAGTTTATCCAATGGCTAGGGTTAATTAACAAGCTCTTCTTAATTAACTAGGAACTAAGGAAAATTTTGAATTAATAGAGCTTGTTGTTAATCTACGACCAATATTTTCGAAGAGGTAAAAAAAAACAATAAAATATATTTAATTAGGGTTTAGGCTGAGATTAAACCAAAGAACTAGGCTCCTAACAAATTCACCACTTTCATAATTTTTCACATGTTTTCTTTAATTTGTTTTCATTATGTTAGTTTTATTTTATTTTCTTATTTGATAAATCAACCAAACACAGAATTTGTAAATTACTATCCTTTTGCCTAGCAGGCAAAGATTGACCTTCGTCGAAAGGATGATTCATTTAGATCGACATGAGAGTCCAACTACATTTTATTGCTAGAATCCATATTGTATATTTGAAAGATGTTGACCTCCTTGCCTCTCTCATGGTATAATCTTCTTCTCAATGAGCCCCTTTCTATTCGATCTATAGGGACAAAATGTAGGATTGGGAGGGGAACAACAGTTAGAAATGGTTGCTAACACCCTGTAGGCTGAGGTGCAAAAGGAGGAATTCACTTAAGGAGGGGCTTGTATCTAATTATCTAGTTAGTGAATGGAACAACAGAGGTATCCATATATAAACGTATTATCTATTTAGATACACTCGAACGACCCCTTCTTATTATTATAATGAGAATCTTAGTCTTATAATGAGAATGTATGAACCTATGAATACGCCAATTCTGAGTTGGGTGTTTTAACCATTCAGCCATGGATACTTAGTGGGGATCCTTGTACATAGTGAATAACCAAATTCCAACTGAAATGAAATCTCTACGATAAATCAACCCAATTTAGGAGGAATCAATGAAACCCCCCAAAACCTAAACACTAATCAATTTCATTTTATAAACTTTACACAGACTCTCTGTAAGATCGACCTAGACTTATCACTGCTACAGTAGTAGGTCTAGTTTATTTTGATCAGTGTTACGACCCGCTGTTAGAAGGTGGTCTAGGTATGTTACCAATAAGGATAACAAACTAGGAGAAAATGTTCAAAAGGATTTAGGGAATCTTTGAAGGTAAGAATTCCTTATGGTTAAGTTGGTACATATACTACGTCAAACATAAAATTTTCTGAACTGTAGCTCCAAAGAAAAAAATGGAAAATGTTTCATATCCTCAAACTTAGACAAAAGTACATATTGTAATTTTTTTCACAATTATGGGATGATAATTGGAATACCCTGGGACCATTAAGTGTAATACAAGAACTTTAACAATTGCATAATGAAATCACTAACAATGCTTTTCTGTATAAAGCATTGTCAATACACAGCTTTTTGATGACCAATACCATAAATTCTAGTATATTGCTCATTCTCTTTTCCCAACTAAGATAATTAAGGTAAATGGTAGAGATACCCCTCAAGCAACTTCACCAACAAATAATGAAAAAGAATGTTCAGAAGACAACCCTTTACGGTTCCCTGGCATAACTTGGTCTACTTAAACCATGAATGTCCTGAAGCATCATTCATATTAAGGATCCCAATAAAAGGAAGGGTAAGCACTCTAGATAGAATGAAAAAATCTTTAATTTAGTGTGTTTTATGCAATCAAGCTCTTAAAAATGTAAAGCACCTTTTCTTTGGATACAGGTTCTTATTAAATATTTGGGACACAATTAAAAATCAATGCAATATATTTATTTTGGCTCTAATTTGGTAGTTACTTATTAAATTGTGCTATAAGAAAAAGGAACAAGTAAAAGATATTGGATAATAATCAAGTTAGCATTAAGCAACATAATCTATAGAATTTAGAATGAAAGAAATCTTAAAATTTTCCAAAGAGTCTTATATTCAAAAGAGTCAGTCCACATTGGTATCATATACAACATCAGGGACTATCTTATAGTGCGTATTTTCACTTAATGTACAGCCACACTATGGTTCACAACTACAGACCTCCTCAAAGTGACCTACTTCCAAGAACAAATCTTTGATCATTAGCCTAAGCATTTAAATTCTGTTGATATTATATAATAATCCAAGATGTAAACAATTCTTAATATGCAATATGGGTTCTTAGTTATAGGGTCTAATATAATATTAATAAGAGATTCCTCTTATCCATCAAGTATTTAAGAGTTAGTAAAGTGATGTACTTGTTAAAGTTTAATTTAAACTTATCCACACTGCGAGTATATAGATTGTATCTTATAGTATAAAAAAATATCATCCCTACAACGATTCTATTAGTTATCTAACAATTTTTGTAGCATTTTGTTTAAGGCCAATAATGTGATAAAATAATTATAAAATAAACTAAACTAAAGAAAATTGATTATTGAATCTTTAACAAACAACATTAGATTTATTGATTAATCAATTATGACAAAATAGGAATTACTTTTATCCTTATTCTATTTTCGCTTCACCTTTTTAATTTAATAGTACTTGACCCTATATCTAACAGTTATGATTACCCTCTCTCAAGATCTAACTAAGTAATCATAATTAATATAGATAAGAATTGAATTACATCCTCTCGATTTATGAAAACTTTTCCTAGCTGTCTAATTGGATCTGAGGCTATCCTAGGGGTAACTAATAAACAACTAATATCTCTCGTCTATTACCTATAAATATAATGCTTATATTTCTATTATGAGAATAGATCTTGTTGTGTAACACAACATAATAATTCAGTCTAACCTCTTGATTAAGATCAAATACAAAACGATAAACCAAAAAGTATATGTCTATTAAATAAAAAATGTAAAGTTTAACAAACAATTTAAGATTAATCCATAAAATAAATTTAGTAATCTATAGCTAAAACTCTATATCTCAATGAATCCATCATTAACATTCAACAATAATAAGGAATAAAAAGAAAAGAATAGAAGTTTGAATTCTGGATGTCTTCTTTTTCTTGTCCTTGAGCTGGAAAAATATGTAGCCTTATTCTTTAGTAATTTTCTCTCTTTGATCTCTTCTTTGGTGTTTTCTAATTGCCTCTTTTG
Source organism: Erythroxylum longipes (assembly GCA_027563885.1). Classification (NCBI taxonomy): domain Eukaryota; kingdom Viridiplantae; phylum Streptophyta; class Magnoliopsida; order Malpighiales; family Erythroxylaceae; genus Erythroxylum; species Erythroxylum longipes. Next base: position 9,930 of record JAOQMS010080253.1, on the reverse strand, counting down.
TGTTTTTCTTTACCTTTTATACTTCTTGATCCTTTTTGGGTCTTTCTAGAGTTTTCCCACTTGTTTTTGTACCAAAATAGCCCCTAATCATAAAAAATGCAAAAACCTCACAACTTGAAAAAAAATATCTTTTGAATGATTATGCAGTAAGTGCACGATTGTTCATACCTTGCACAATTGTGGTAGAGAGTTTGCAACTCTACAGCATTGACCCTCTCCAACTTCTTTTACTTTTCTTCAGTTTTCTTGTTTCAACTCATTATCAAAACACATTAAACATCCCCTAAAACATGCTTTAAGATGAAATTCTTGCCTTAATTAACAATAATCAAACAAAACACACAAAGATAATAACAAAGACCTAAATGCAAGTCCTAAACACATGATTATCACTTAATAAAACCCCTAAAAACACACATTAAAGCATACCTAGCAACTTCCCCACAATTAAAACTTTGGTTGTTCCTAAAAAAAATAACACCACAAAATAAACAAAACACAAATCACACAATCACGCAATAATGCAACAATGACACACATAAAATCTCATGAAATTAACTTACCCATAAACACCAATCACTTAAAAAAGATTCAAAACACTAAATTGTTCCATTCATATTTAAGTGTTTTGATTTAAATAAACATATTAACCAAAATATTGACATCTTAGTCATACATCTATGGCAATTGTAAGAATGCACTAATTTTATTTTCCTACTTTAAAAGGGGTGAAATCACTAATTATCCCCTTATAGAAATTTCTTAACACTTCACAAGAAGATCAATAGGCTTCACTTTATTTAAAGCAACAAATTTGTATATTTTTATTTAACGATCACCTAGTCTTTTGACACGAATCCAAACATCTTGTCATAAATGTCCCTTGGTTACTCAAATGTTCTTTCAAGCTTAATTGGAGTGTCATTATAGCATTTTGACATGAAGGAAAACATATTTTCGTGAATGTCCCCCACTTTTAGCTATATCACAACTTACAACTTACAACTAGCTGGTAGGTTTATTATTAACCCTAATTTTTAAAAAAAAAGACCAACAAAATAGGAATTTTATTTAACACATTTATTTAGCAATTTTTAACACTCTAACCTACATCATTTCTTCCTCTTCAATCGATTTCCATTAAAAGCTACTAATGATGCCTACCTAATTAAATTCATTCAAGCATAGTTGCATCCAATAAAGTGTCATAAAATGAAAGAATAGGTATAATATTCAAATCAACATGCATATTCACCCAAAAAAAATATTCAAAACGTAAACTTCACAAGCTAATGCTCCTTCACAATTTAAATGATCATGCTCGTAGTTAGCTTCATTCCTTTCAATTATAGTCCATTGACACATTGACATAGATATGCACAATATACAAATACAAAGTCACATACAAATGCTAATGCAATTACATATACATCCCCATACTTAAACAACACATTATCCTTATACATCCCCATATTTTAACAACACATTATCCTCACTATGGAAAACCAAATATAACTAAAAAAAAGACATATAAGTAATGTAACAAACAAAAATAAAAGCAAATAAAAATAAGGGCCATAAAACTTATAGGGATTAGGGTGGTGATGATGTTGGATAAGGAGCTTAGAAGCCTTGTACCAAAAAATACTTCATTAATTGCTTCGTTTGGTAGCCTTGGTTTCACACTACCTGCTTCAATTACATTTTTATGGCATCCATTCTTCCCTCTAGTCTATTATTGTTTTCCTTCATTTGCGGATTAACCTTTCCTAGTCTTCTTCCTCTTTATTAAATTCCTTACTCGATATTTCCTCATACTTTTATTGTTGTGGGGTTAAACTAGATCCTGCCTATCCTTTCTTGTACTTAATTGTTGATCTAGAGCTTACATCGTAGAGTTCCATACCATAAAACTCCATGATTTTTTCCCTCCTTAGTTTGTGTTATTTAAAAACTCATAAGAAACAGAGGTCAGTCGAGAAACAACGATATCATGGTACTAAGCCAATGCAGTTACCAAGAATCCCATGCCTAAATAACTACTCTTTTTAGTTACTGAAGTAACTATTGTATGGAAGTGCAGATCTTAACTTTGTTGTCCATACACTAAAGTAAAAATAAATCCATTTTAGAGAAATTATTACTTTGAATTTTTCACAAAATAGTATGAGACATGAATTTATGTGTTAACAATTGATTTAGACTCCTAGTTACATTATTGAGTGCATTATGAGGTTCAAGCACTTCTAGGCCAATTAATTTCTTCCAATAAATGCTTGCCTTAAAATCTTTATGGGATTCTACTATTTTTATATTAGGCAATCCAAAAATATCCTTCATAATATTATAATCCAAGTTACGTGGTTCCTATTTTAGTCTAAACAAAAAAAATGTTTAATTTTTTTGGCTCATAACTAAGGTTAATATATAATTCTAGGGTAAGTTCTTTGTATACAAAACAAACACAATAAATAAAATTCCCCTATTACTTCTTGTACCCAAAGATTCAAAATTTTCTTTTAACCCTAATTCTTCTGAAATTTTGAAATCAAAATAATGAGATGCAGTAACAATTTTAGATCGGAGAATATGGAATTTCTCATCTTCTTCTTATGAAAAGATTAGGAATCAGGCTTTAAAATTTGCAGCCAAATCACGTGCATTAGTGGCAGAAACCTTTTCTTTCCCATTGGGGTCAAACCTTTTTGTGAGTTGCTTCACTCTTTTTTTGAAATTTTAATTAATTTGTATTAACTATAGTGAAATTATTACAACATTATAATGAGATCAAATAGAAACTATGTAGTTAACTTTTAATACAAGATTATAAAAGAAAAAGAAGGGAAAAGAGATGAGGGACTACAAAAATAACATAACATGTCACAAATGCCACTTCTTTCTGATATCTAGTGTGGGATGGTGTTCCATGTTTTTTGTAATGATCACTACACGAATTTAATTTATACATCTACCTAAAATCAAATATTTATCTCCAATCATGGCCCTGTAAAGTCTGCTATTCCTAGCCTTCCAAAGTGAATAGATGGTAGATAGGAAAGTTGTTCTGATAATGATTACGTTCAGTTTACCAGGTATGCTGCATTAAATGATTCGGTTTGAAGTGCACTCCCATTATAGTGTTTGAGTGTCAATATTAAGAAGAAATTAGATACATCCCTATACCACCTTAGAGAAAGAACAAGTGAAGAAAGGATGGTCCCTATCTTCATCTAACTCTCTACACAATTCACAAATGGAATCAAATTGTCCATACCATCTGTTTTTGTCAATATATCACAAGCCACTTGATTATAGAAGCTTTCGTGTTTAGAAAATTTTTCTAGAGGAGAGAATGCCACACAACTTTAAGAGAGCCGCTGTTTATAATTGAATGACATAAAACATTTGAAAACCAACCTTTCGAATTAGCGATTCATATGATGGAATCTGCACTATTTTTATGATTGACGATACAAAGATGATCAGATAACACCTAGAATCCAAAAAAATTTACATGCCAGTCACCATTACAAATAATTGTTAAGGTTCTAGAATCCACTGGCAGATGTAGTTTCAATTGTTGAAGTTTAGGTCATTGTATAAGAGCACTAATATTTGTCCAACTGTCATACCATAGAAGGGTGTTCTCTCCATTTCATATTCGATGTTTGATGAAGGGATAGATAAAGCTTCTGAGCTGCAGAAATTGGTTAAATATCCAGGAGTGTTGTGGCGTAGGTAGTATCTTCCAAAAACTAACATTTTGAAGGGGGATTTTATGCACCCACTTCACCCATAAAGCCCCTCTATCAGTGAATAATCCCCTTTTTTATATATATAACAACACCTTTTGTGAATTAGAAGCAGGTATAATGCCTAATCCCCTAAGTTTTTTGATAGTGCAACTTCACTCCATTTAATTTTAGCTCTCTTTGCATTTTTAGAGTTAACTGACCAAAGAAAAGCTTTCAAGATCTTGTCAATCTCCTTAGTTACCCTTTTTGGCAAGGTGATATGAGCAATACAAAGTAAATGCATGCTATTAAGGACTGAGATGATTCAGGTTAATATAGTTGTGTAAGATAAATGGTGATTTTTCCATGCATTAATTTTACCTTTGAGTTTATCCAGGAAGGGGATGTAATCAGAAAATTTCAACTTGGTTGACGTAATAAGCACTCTTAAATATTTGAAAGAAGGAGGATGTAGGCCCATACCTAGCATTTGACTAATCACTTCTTTATTATTCACGTATGAAGACATGTATAGTTGACTTTTCTCAAAATTAATCTTCAGAACTAATCATATGGAGAATATTTCCAAGGTTTGTATTAGTAAATTGATAGTAGGATTCAGCTCCACTTAGTATAACAAGATCGTCAGCAAATAGAAGATGAGTGAGTCGACTAGCACATCAATGATGATAAGTGAAGCTACCATTGGAAGCAATGAGTTTGGTTAACAATCTGGACAGACCTTCCATTGCTATAGTAAAGAGGTAGGAGATAATTGGTCCCCCTACCTAATACCTCTAGCATTTCAGAAAGGTGTAAAGGGTAGTCCATTGATGAGAACACTCAGAGAAGCAATTAAAATAGGGTCATAATCCACCTCACAAAATTTTTAGGAAATTCTATGGCTTTTAGACAAATTTTTATGAATCTCCAGCTATGGGTGTCAAAAGCTTTATAGAAGTCAATTTTAATTAGATAACTATTGATTCTTTTAGTGTAATTTGCATCACTTTTGTTTTCATGTTTTATATTAAAACCTACAGAATAACAACCTAGCACATTAAAAAAATGCAAGAAAAAGTTACAAAACAATCTACTCTCCAACATTATGAAAAATGATTTCTAATGTAAAAATCACTAGATCTATAGGTAAGTTGTGTCAAAATAGAAGAAAATGGAAGAAAATGTGAAGTTTTCTTTAAAATCGAGTGAAATTAAGTGAAAAAAATGGGGTTGCTGACTATAGAGAGAAGGTGAAGGGAAGAAAAACGGGGAAGGGGTTTAAAACATGACGCTTACACGATCATGCATATACATTGCCAAGTTAGTGAATCCTCTGTTAGAGCTCACCCTTTTTGCACGATCTTGTAAAAATGCATGATTATGATATAGCGTGATTGGTTCCGATTTGCATGATCATGTACATATACAATTATGATACCTCTTGGACATTTTCCTCATCGATTTGAAACACTTCATGCCATGAACATCTATCAACCAAACTCAATTAAAAAATTGTAAAAATAATGTAACAAACACACACAAATTATAATAACTTATATAAGATGTAACCTAATTTTAAGGTCACTAGTTTGACCATTTTAACTTAATTTTTCAACCAAAAGAAAAGAAAGAAACTACTTCCCTTTTATGTGAATATAATCCGTCAAAATATGATTTACATCGATGAGCATTAACCTTGTATTTTTCCTTTTTATCGTTCTCTAATTTTAAAGCTCCATGTTTGAACACTTGAGTCACCTTAAAAGGACCACTCTAACATGAATTGAGCCTTCCTTAGAAATAATTTCAATCTTTAGTTAAATAACAACATTGCATCTCCTATCTTGAATTCCTTCTTCTTAATATAAGAATCGAGCCATCTTTTAGCATTTCCCTTATACAACTTGGCATTCTCATAAGCAATAAATCTTAGCTCTTCTAATTCATTAAATTGTAGAAGTCTCTTCTCACTAATTATCTTCCAATTGAAATTTAATGTCCTATTCACCTAATATGCCCTGTGCTCTAACTCCATAGGCAAGTGAAAATCTTTCCTATAAATAAGTTAGAAGGGAGTTGTACCAATGGGTATCTTGAATGAGGTTCAATATGCCTATAAAGCATCATCTAGCTTCAATGCTAAATGTTTCCTTAAACTATTAATGATCTTCTCCAAGATTATATTTATCTCTTTTTTTATAACCTTCATTTAGCTACTTCTTTGTGGACGATAGAGCATGGCCACTTGATGGTAAACCCTATAACTCTTAAGAAGAGCTTTAAATGATTTATTACAAAAAATTGGCTCCTCCATCACTTATGATTACTTTTGGCATCCAAATATATTGAATATCCTTTTATGAATTTTTATACCGCTTTACCATTTTTATTTGGTGTTTCCATTGCTTCAGCCCATTTTAATACATAATCTACTCCTACCAGTATGTGTGTGTTTCCTATGAAGGATGAAAAGGGTCCTATGAAATCTAATCCCCACACATCAAACACTTTAACCTCTAAGATGTTAGAAATGGGCATCTTATCTCTCTTTAAAATACTCCCTACTCTTTGACTCCTACTATGGGCATCCTTAAACAATTAGATCAATAAAATCCACATTCCAATACTCAAGTTGCCGTCTTTTTTGGTCAAAAATGTCCTACATAAGTATAGTTATGATAATATGTTAGTATTTATAATATCTCTTCCTCTGGAACACATCTCCTAATTATTCCATTAGCACAAATTTGATACAATACTGGTTCATCCCATAAATAATGAGTACATTCATACAAAAACCCTTTCTTTTGTTGATAAGAAAAATCAAGGGGAATGACACAACCTATAATTTAATTTTCTATATCAGCATACCATGGAAAAAAAATAAGTAGTTTATCATTATTAAAGATTCGTTAGGGAATTGCTCATTGATTTCTTCATCTTGTTGCACCTCTCCTCATTCAAGACGTGAAAGGTGATCAACCACCAAATTTTCCACTCCCTTCTTGTCTCTAAACTCTATATCGAATTCTTGTAAAAGCAGAGCTCATTAGATAAGTTTCAGATCTTTCTCAGTGAATAGGTATCTCAAAGTTGCATGATCTATATAGATAATCACTTTAGACCTTAAAACATAAGACTAAAACTTATTGCACACAAATACACCTATTAGTAACTCCTTTTTAGTAGTGGTGTAATTCAATTAGGCTTATAATAAAATCTTACTTTCAAAGAAGATAGCATGCAACCTTTTATCTTTCTACTGCCCTAACACTTATCCTATTGCTTGATGACAAGCATTAAACATAACCTCGAATGATAAGGACCAATCTGATGATGTCATTATGGTGCTAAGATGAGTGCATCCTTTAACCTATTAAAAGCAATTAAACAATTATCATCAAAATTAAAAGACATCTTTAACTAATAAATTAGTTCGAGGTCTAGCTATAAGAGCAAAGTCCTTAATGAATCGGTAGTAGAATCCTACTTGTCCCAAAAATGCATGCATCATTTGACATTATTTGGTGGTGGAAGCTTCTTAATGACCTACCTTTTGGCTTTTTCCACTTCTATACTTTGACACGATATCTTATATCTTAACACTACACCTTTGTGCACCACAAAGTGACATTTCTCTTAGTTTAGAATCAAATGTAATTCCTCTCATTTTTGAAGAACTTTATAAAAATTTGTTAGAAAAATGATAAAAAAGAGTCTCTAATGACTAAAAAATCATCCATAAAATTTCTATAATGTTTTCAATCATTTATGCAAAGATAGATATCATGCAACTTTGAAAAGTTACTAGTTCATTGCAAAGCCTAAATAACATGCATCTATAAGCAAATCTTCCATAAGTACATATAAAAGTGGTATTCTCTTGATCCTCTGGATATATAAAAATCTAATTGTACCCTGAATATCCATCAAAGTAATAATAGAATTTATGTCCAGCTACTCTTTCCATCATTTGGTCCATAAATGGTAAATCAAAGTGATCCTTCCTACACCATGTTAAGATTCCTATAATCAATACAACCCTTCAACCTATGACTGTTAAAGTAGAGATCATCTCACCCTTTTCACTCTCCATCATCTTTATGCCTCTTTTCTTCAGCACACTTGTACTAGACTAACCCATTCTCTATTTGAAATAGAGTAAATGATACCCACATTTAAAAGTTTCAATACTTCCTTCTTAACCACGTCTTTCATATGATGGTTTAGTCTTCTTTATCTTTCCCTCATAGCCTTACACCCTTCATCAAGGTTTATACTATGCATCACCACATTAGGAGTTATACCTTTTATATCAAAAATTTCCATCTCATCACTTCCATCCTCTTTCTAATTTTTTTCTACCAATTCTTTTCTTATTCCTATTCCATTAATTCTTACTCTTTTATACAATCATCCACTATATCAATTTTTATGTGAGAGTTTCCCTTCTTTTGATTCTTCAATATTTTATTCATATACAGGTAGCTCCTTTATAACTCCTTGAATTTTTCCTATACTCTATACAATGATTCCCTTCAATTTGCTAGAAATTTGTTATCTCCTTTATGATACTTGTAGTCTTTATTAAAGGTAAGTGCTTGTATAAAAAGGCTTGCACCAACTACTCTTATTTCGTCATGTTCTCTGGGCTAAGAGAATCTAACCTCTCTTTGGCTCTGTCTTTACATGTGAATGGGAATAGCCTCATCTTGGTTGCATCCCTTGATAACCTATAATGAAACGTATTGCATATCTCTAAGAAATTGTCCAAATAAGCATTAGGATCCTCATTAACAAGACTATAAAACTATATATTGCTTTGTAGCATATTTAACAAGGCTGGTTTAATTTCAAAACTATTTATTTGCATTAATGGCTTCTTTATCCCTTATTGATTATCATTGAATGTCAAATTATAAAGTTCATGGGGGTTCTTACCTATCCTCCTTGGTCCCCTTCTTTTGACATTAATGTCTCTATAGCTTTTTGCCATTTTACCTTTTAAATCTCCCTCTGTTGCTCGATGATGTTGGAAACTTGTGTATCTAAGAGTTTGTTTTTACTCCTTGTTGGTCTTATGTTAATGCACCTACAATCACATAAGAAAAGCATTAAAATCCTTAAATCAAAGTAACTCAAATTAAACTAGATGTTAACTTAGAAATCCCCTGAAATGGTGTGAAAAACGTATTGAAATTTAATTTAAACTTATCTATATTGTACGTATATAGATTGGTATTGAACGTTAAACTCAAAAAGTCCATGGGGGTTCTAACCTATACTCCTTGGTCCCCTTCTTCTGACATTAATATCTATATAGTTTCTTGGCATCTTACTTTTTAAATCTCCCTCTTTTGCTTAGTGATGTTGTAAATTTGTGTATCTAAGAGTTTGCTTGAACTCCTTGTTACTCTTATGATAATGCACTTAAAATCACACAAGAAAAACATTAAAATCCTTAAATCAAAGTAACTCAAATTAAGCTAGATGCTAACTTAGTTGTAACATCTCGTTATCCCATCATAAGGGTTAAAGCCCTAGGATGCTATACATGAGAGATTATTGAGAATTTAGGAAGTGCATTTCATGCTCATACATATTATAACATACACACACTATTGGCCCCTGAAATATTTTTGTCGAATTAAGCAAGATAGTTATGGAATAAGCATGGAATTTGAATTTTTGCCTTAGGATGAATTATGAGGTCATAATAGAATTATTTATTATGCCAGCAAGTCAAGGTTGAGCACCAAGCGCCTTCAGGCAAGCCTAAACCTTTTTCGATTCCTGAATGGAAATGGGAGAAGATTACGATGGATTTTTTGATGGGATTACCAAGAACCAACAGGAAGCATAATGCAATATGGGTGATTGTGGATAGGCTAACCAAATTCGCACATTTCTTGCCAATTAAACAGACAGATTCTTTGAATGTGTTGGCCAAGAAATACATAGATGAGGTTGTCAAATTTCATAGGATTCCAAGTTCGATAGTCTTGGATAGAGATCCTAGGTTCACCTCCAGGTTTTGGGAAAGCTTACAAGAGGCTTTGGGAACTAAGTTACACTTTAGTACAACTTTCCATCCACAGACCGATGGACAATTAGAAAGGACAATACAAACTTTGGAGGCAATGTTGAGAGCTTGTGCTATGGATTTTAAAGGCTCATGGGACGATCATTTGCC
>JAOQMS010080150.1:0-21405 GCA_027563885.1 Erythroxylum longipes | reverse complement strand
GATGCCATGTGAAGTGTTTGTAGTGATTGATCGTAGCTCACCCTTATCGTAGGATATGTACCGGAATGACCTGCGGGGCATCCTGGTGTGTACCCTGCGGTAAGGGGGCGCTACATTTGATGTATGATAATTGCATTGGAAGTGCTCATTGTATGTGAATCTGACAACAATAAGTGTACTCAGCTTAATTTTTGAATGTTGGACTTAGGTCCGATAAAAAAGTGAATACTACAATGTACATTGTGTTTTATGAAATGAAATGAGGAATTGAGTTCTAGATATCGTGTTATTCACGTTTTAAATTATGATGCCATGATAAGTGAATATGACTGCTCTAACATATTGCTCCCACAAGGAATGTGTTTGCATGTCGTTAGGATGTACAGGCGCGTGTTTAGTGGTAGTGGTGTGTTACAATTTTCGGTATCAGAGCATAGTTTAGCATCCATAGGGACAAATATAAGCATATAGACATGATATAGAGTGAAAGAACTTAGATAGTAATCAAGGCTGTTGTCTATTATAGGTCATCTGTCATAGGTGATCAAGTTGGACACTCAGTTGACCTAGAATCTGTAGGAGCCAATAGAGAGTCTTCCATACCTCGACCTGAAAGAATACTTTTGAGAATTCCTGAGAGAAAGGAAAAGAGGTACGATAAGCTGAGAAAGAAGGGGGCTGTGAAATTCTATGAAAGTACAGACCTTGTGGAGGCCGAGGGATGACTAGAGAGAACGGAGAGAGCATTTGATCAAATAGATTGCGAATCTGATGAGTAATTTGACTACGCAGTTTCATTGCTGCAAGGTCCAGCATACTAGTAGTGGAAGACTGTTCTAGGCAGTACCACCAGACCTTGTGGTTTAAAGTGGGAAGACTTTCTGAAAGTCTTCAAAGAGAATTATACGTCGAAGATCTACCTGGACGGAAAGATGAAACAGTTCTTAGATCTGAAGTAAGGGAGACTTACAATAACTGAATATGTGATAAAGTTTAATGAATTGATGGGGTATACTACTGCCTTGATTCCTACTGAGGAAGACAAGTGTAGGAGATTTAACTAAGGATTGAATATGGAAATTAGGACGAGGTTGGCAATTACAAATCTGAGTAGTTTCTCTGAGTTGAGAGCAACCTCAATCTGAATAGAACAACTATTGAGAGATGGTCAAGGGGAATACAAACAAGAGTCTAGTATAAAGAGACCTAGTGAATCTTAGGTTGGTTCTGGCAGAAAGTTTAGAAAGCGCCAGAACAGATCTTTTCGACCACTGGCTAGATCAAGACAGTTGGGGCTCGGACAGAGAGGTAGTTTTATGCAGTCTGGCAGTGGTAAAGGTCCAGTATCTAGGCAGACGCAACAGTGTGAACATTGTGGAAAGAAACATAATGGGGAATGCTAGAAGTTGACAGGAGCTTGCCTTTGTTATGGCTCCTCCGAGCATCAGATTAGAGATTATCTTGTAGTTTATAGAGCACAGTCTGGAATGAGAGGAGGAACAATAATTGAGACAACTATCCAATAGAGCAGAGCAAATGAATCTAGAAAAAAAGGCCATGGTAGAGGAAGAGTGAGTTCAGGAAGTCCTACTATTAGGACTAAGGTACAAAGCAACTGATTGCAGTCTCAGGCTAGAGTTTATGTGATGACCAGACAGGAGGCTCAGAACTCCCCAAATATCATTGTAGGTGTGTTGCATATTTTTACTTTGGAAGCTTTTACATTGCTAGATCCAAGATCTACAAATTCTTTTATCACACCGTATCTAGCATCTAGATTGCATTGTGATAGAGAATTGTTGAACTGTGGTTTAAAGGTGAGTACACCGATAGGTAGTACTACAATAATTGGTGAAGTCTGCAAAGGGTGTTTCATTTAAGTTGATCAGGCAGAGATGAAAGCTGATTTGATTGTATTACAATTAAAGGAGATAGATATTATTCTAGGCATGGATTGGCTCACTGCTCATAGGGCTATCATGTACTGCTTTACTGTAACATCCCATTTCCATACAAAGGGTTAGAACCCTAGATTTCTATAAATAAGAAATAAAAATGAGAGATTAGGAAGTGCATTTCATGCTTATGCATACTATAGCATACACGCACGTGAATTTGAATTTTTGCACACATTATAATGGTTGTTCATGCACTTATTTGACATTTTCTGAGTATAATTGATTTATAAATGTGATTATGATGTGATTACTGCCTATATTGCCTTAAAAGTTGATTTAATGAGTATAAGTATCGATTTAGAATTTTTGGTGAAAATTTAGGAAAATTCTGAATTTCTGGATATTTTTGGACTAGGAAAAATATCAATTGGTAAGACAATTGACAAATGGTAGTAGAATTAAGTGTCAATTGGCAGTAAAAATTATTGATAAGAGACACTAAGATTTAATGATAAGTGTCATAGAAAATTAGGATACAATTAGATTAGAAATTGGAAGACAAATGGAGTATTTATTAAAAGGACCATTTGGAGACCATAAGGTGGTGACATGTGGCAAGTGACATGCCACACACCTCACTCTCGTAACTTGCAAAACCAATGTTCATTTGTTTCTCACCTTTGGCTAAATGCTCTCTTTTCTTACCTTCTTCATTTCATTCTTCATTCCTCTTCTCCAACTCACGACATTTTCTCACCCACCTCATCATATTGATTTTGTTCAACTCCTTCACTTTGTTTCTTCAAGAATGTGTTATCCACTTCATCATGTCACAAGAAAAACCTAACCTATCCTTCATAAATGATGATAATCCTATAATGATGGAAAGCTAGGGTTAAGTGTGTTTTGAAGATCTTGAAATCATACAAGTAAGTAATATGTTATTGTTCTTCTTGGTTTGTTAAATGAAACATATTGATGATAGGTTAGAGCTAGCATGATTATAAAATAGTGATGAAGGATATGTTGTAACATGGATGAGAAAATGAGTAGATTTAAGTCATATTTTTGAATAATGAAAATGAAAATTTTACTTAAGAAGGATGTTTATGTGACGTTCTTGAAAAGAGATGAACTAAGATGAAATGATGATGAAGTGTACTGGAATATATTAGATGGAGTGTTTTCACTAAACATGCATCCGTATTTGGCCATATATTGATCTGTAGATATCAAAATGGGATGATTTTTAATTTATATTAAAATAGAGACATATCATACAAAATTTATGAAGGAACCGAATTTGAATTCTGTCTCTAAGGATTTCAAAGTTTGGCTTGAAGTTAAGAACTGTGTGTTGTCGCGATATGAGAACAGTCTTTAGTATTTTAGGTATAACTCACAGAATACTGAACCAAACTGCATCAGTTTTATGTCCTTAGAAACTTAAGACATATAGTAAGATTTGTTTAGAAGAAGGTGTTGCCTAAATACCTCCTTTTCTAATGGTCATACAAAACTGACCTGAAAATCTATCCTAATAAAAACTAGAAAAATTGAAGGAAAAATAGGAGATTAGTTTCTGTCACGATCATGGCTAGGACCACCACAACCGTGGGTAATGCTTTTTCTTGGTAATGTTTTGATTTGTACAAAGGTTGAACCAATTATGGATAAGGTACTTAACTATGATGCAATTGGACTTAATTAGGCTTGAATGAAGCTTGAATTGAACCTAGAATGATGCTTGGATTAAGTGACTAAATGTGTTATATTTGTGAGCTGATAATTGAGATTATAACTTAGTAAATGAATTGTAGATATCAAAGTACCAAAGGCATCTGTATCATGGGAATGAAGATGTTCATATGATTGTAGTTGTGATTCAAAGGAGTTAAGTAATATGTATTAAGTAAAGGTGGATGAGAATTGGATATTATGAAAACATATAATGCTAGAAAAGAAATGACGAGTGATTAATTTATGATATTAGAATAACCAAGTGTTCTTGAGGTGTAAACCTAAGAATAATCTATACAAATACAATTGATAAGGTTTGAATGATCAAGAGACGTGATTAAGGAAACATACTCGGAATAGTCAATTTGAGTATGCATTATACATTACACATGTGCATATGTGTATAATTGAATGTTTATGTGATTGTGCAATTAATAATGTGTGTGAAGTATGTGTATTGCATGATGATGATATATAGGATAGAACGTCCGCATCCAGATGTTTCCAGATCATGGAAGCAAATGCTAATATGGAGCGTACTGTGATTAACCTAAGATGGTCTCACATTGAATTATTGTTTGCTTACATTCTATATTGAATTATTATATGATGTGAGTGTGTTGATTCTAGACATTAAGTGTCAGAGGCGTTTGATACATGTAAAACATATTGGAAGTGCTCATTGAATGTGAATTTGACTGAATAAGTGATTCTCAACTTAAATGTTGAATGTCGGACAAAGGTTCGATGATAAATGTGAATGAGAATGTGAACGTGAAAGTGAATGTGTAAGATTGACCATAATTGATTGACTGAATACATATGATGCATCTCATTTCATGAATGCATGACAACATAAAGGCTATTATGATTGGAGTCACTAGTGAAAAAGAGCTAAAAGCTCAGAATGTGGTAAGAGCCTCTGGCTCACTATGTAAAATGATCCATGTATCTCCAACGGAAAAGAGGCATTTACAAATAAACCCAGTATCCACAATGGATATGAGAAAGTAAAAAAGGCACTCGGTCACAACAATATAATAAACAAATGTGAGTCTCATGAACACTGCATACACGCATGATATGTATGATTTGAATGATTGCAATGTACTGTTGAATTGAGTTGAATGAAAAATGTAAAAACTTATGTACATAGTGTTTTGTGATGCTACATGTTGATAAATGAAATTATGTGAATTATTTGATTATACGAATTGGTATGTTATATGATATGAGTGAACCATCAAGGATGGTTAACTCACTGAGTTCGTCAAACTCACCAAAACTGCAACGTTGACTTTTCAGGCTCAAAGGAGATCTCCAACTAAACAAATTGAAGTCTAACCACTGCATTCAGATAAAAGATAGAAGTCAGGATCAGTTCGCGTCTGCATATATTTTTCATTATTTTGTATTAAAATGTGTATTCACAATTACTGTACAATGTGAATGTGAATGTGAATGATTCTGTAATATAATGACATTATGACTAAAAGTGTTGTATATCTGTAATGGGCCTAACTGACTACTGAAATTCTGATGATATGTATATTGATTATAACATTTGTGATTGAAATGTTTTATGAATAAAATGGGTCGAATTGATTATTGGTTTTCTGTAATATGCGTGTGATGTTTAAAAAAAATTGTATTGAGTTTGACTGATCATCCTAGCACACCACCCTTGTAGAGTGTATTTTCGAATACCGTCTGGGTTTTCGGGAATATGCCCTATGGGAGTGGGGTATTACATATACTAAGGAGGTAATACTAGAATCTCCAAATCAACTGAGAGTTATATTTCGAGGTGTTAACCAGATTGATCTCATTCATAAGTGCTTTTAGACTGATCCAAGGTAGATGTGAAGCTTATCTGGCCCATGTAGTTAATACCTAAACTGAGCAGACTATGCAGGATATTCCTATTGTTAAGGAATTCCTAGATGTGTTTCCCACTGAATTATCTAGTTTACCCCCAGATATGGAAACGAAGTTTATGATTGACCTAGCTCCAAGTACTACTCCTATATCTATTCCCCTATATAGGATGGAACCTGTGGAACTAACTTAAAGCTTAGTTGCAGGAGTTGTTGGAAAAGGGTTTCATCAGACCTAATGTATCACCATGGGGAGCCCCAATTTTGTTTGTGAAGAAGAAAGATGGGACTTTGAGACTATATATCGACTATAGACAGTTGAATCAGGTAACAGTGAAGAACAAGTACCTGTTACCAAGGATTGATGACTTCCTTGATCAGTTGCAGGGAGCTCAAGTGTTCACTAAGTTAGACTTGAGATCTGGGTACTATCAGTTGAAGATAGAAGAGGCTGATGTACCGAAAAGTGCGCTCAGGACTAAATATGAGCATTCCAATTTTTTGGTAATTTCTTCTGGGTTGACCAATGCTCCAGCTACTTTTATAGCTTTGATGAATAAGGTATTTCAACCTTATTTAGATCATTTTGTAATTTTTTCATAGATGACATTTTGGTGTGTTCAAAAAGTAAAGAAGAGCATGTTGAGCACTTGAGATTGATCTTACAAATCATGAAGGAAAAATAATTGTATGCCAAGTTCAATAAGTGTGAATTCTGGCCGAATCAAGTAGTGTTTTTGGGACACATAGTGTCTTGACAAGGTATACAAGTAGACACAAAGAAGATAGAGGCAGTGATGAATTGGGAAGCTTTAAGGAACATATCTGAGATTTGGATTTTCCTTGGATTAGCTGGATATTACTGGAGGTTTATCGAGGGGTTTTCACTGATCTCAGCCCCTTCTGACAAAACTTCTGAGGAAGAAAGTGCCTTTCAGATGGAATGATGAATGTCATAGGAGTTTTAAGGAGCTAAAACATCGATTAACTACCACACCGATGTTAACTATTCCATTTGGATCTGGAGATTATATGGTGTATAGTGATGCTTCACATTAAGGATTGGGATGTGTACTGATGCCATATGACAAAGTGATAGCATATGCATTGAGACAATTAAGGGCTCACGAGATTAATTATTTGGTACATGATTTAGAGCTTGCTACAATGGTTTTTGCTCTAAAGATATGAAGACACTATCTGTATGGAGAGACATTCAAGATATATATTGATCATAAGAGTTTAAAGTATCTGTTGAGTCAAAAAGAGTTGAATATGAGACAGAAGAGATGGATAAAATTACTAAAAGACTATGACTGCACGATTGAGTATCATCTGGGAAAAGCTAATGTGATAGCTGTTGCTTTAAATAGAAAATCGAATAGCAGTATAGCTCAAGTGCAGATATCGAGGTTACCAAACCTAGTTCAATTGAGAGCATTGAACGTTGAGTTGAATCTAGAGCAGAATGAGACAATGATAGCCACACTAAAACTGAGACTAGTTTTGCATGACATAATTAGAAAAGGTCGGAGTAAAGATCCTAAAATGGTGAAGCTTATTGAGAAGTTGAAGGTTAACTCGAATTCTGAGTTTGAATTAAGAGATGAGACATTGTGGTTGAAGCAAAGATTATATGTATCCGATAATGAGGATCTGAGGAAAGAGATTTTGGAGGAAGCATATATAGCAACTTATGCTATGCATCCTGGTACTACCAAGTTGTATAACACGCTAAAGCAGCATTTCTGGTGGCTAGGGATTAAGAAGCAAGTGGCTAACTATGTGGCTAAGTGTTTAACGTGCCAGTAGATTAAAGTTGAGCATTAGGCTCCAGTTGGGAGGTTACAGTCACTACCTATATCGGAGTGGAAATGGGGTGAATTATGATGGATTTCACTATGGGATTGTCGAGAACTCCGAGGCAACGTGATGGTATATGGGCTATAGTGGACTGATTAACAAAGTTGTCCCATTTCTTACCAATGAGAGAGAATAACTCAATAGACCAGTTAGCCCGGAGGTATATGAACGAAGTAGTGAGGTTGCATGGGATTCCAATGTCCATTGGATCAGACTAAGATTGAAGGTTTACTTCGAGATTTTGGAAAAGCTTACAATCAGCTCTGGGTACAAAGTTAAACTTTAGTACTGCATTTCATCCTCAAACAGACGGACAGAGTGAGATGACAATTAAGACTGTTGAGGATATGCTCAGAGCATGTGTATTGGAGTTTCAAGGAGCATGAGATCAGTATATAGCTCTTATTGAGTTTACATATAACAACGATTATCACAGTAGTATTGATATGGCTCCGTATGAGGCGTTATATGACAGAAAGTGTCGCTCGCCTCTGTATTAGGATGAAGAGGGTCTCAGGATGGTAGAAGACCCAGAACTGATCCAAAATACTGCAAATAAAGTGAAACTAATCCAGAATAGAGTTAAAGCAGCTCAAGATATACATAAGAGTTATGTGGATCAGCACTGAAGGGATACGGAGTATCAAGTAGGAGACAAAGTATTTTTGAGAGTATCGTCTTATCAAGGAGTGCTGAGATTCGGTAAAAAGGGTAAGATCAGCCCTAGATATATTAGTCCTTATGAGATCATTAAGAGAATTGGACCATTGGCATATAAGTTGGCTTTACTAATTGAGATGTCTCAGATACACACCGTGTTCTATATGAGTATGCTCAGAAGATATTGGTCTGATCCGACACATGTGTTATCAGCACAAGAAGTTGAATTTGCTAGTAACTTGAGTTATGTAGAGGAACTAGTCAAGATAGTAGGTTATCAAACGAAACAGTTGAGAAATCAAGAAATTCCATTGGTGAAAATCCTTTGGAAGAATTATTCAAGCGAGGAAGCTACATGGAAAACGAAGAAGCACATGAGGAAACAATATCCCTACCTATTTGAACAATCAGGTAAGAATTTCGATGACAAAATTTCTTAAGGTTGTAATATCCCATTTCCCATACTAAGGGCTGGGACCCTAGATTACTGTAAATGAGAAATAGCATTAAGAAATTAGGAAATGCATTTCATGCTTGTGTATAATATTGGCATATACACACACATGAATTTGATTTTTTTTACAAATTATAAAGATTGTACATGCTCTCATTTGACATATTTCAAGGTATAAATGATTGTTTTTAAAGTGAATATGATGTGAATAGTGAGTTTTTAAAAGTGAATATGATGTGAATAGTGAGTTTTAAGTCTTGATCTTTGATTTGGTGATTATATTTATTGATTTAGAATTTTAGGTGAAATTTTGGGAAATTTCTGAAATTTTGAGTATTTTTGGACTAGGAAAAATGTCAAGTGGCAACACAAATTGACTTATGGTAGTAAAAATAAGTGACAATCGATAGTGAAAATAATTGGCAAATGGTATTAGGATTTAATGACAAGTGTTATAGAAAATTGGGAGACAATTGGTTTAGAAGTTGAAGGACAAATGGACTAGTTATTAAAAAGGACCAAGTAGAACCATGGGAATGTGATAAGTGGCAAGCAACAAGTGTCACTGCCACTCACCACTCATCCCTCACTCACGATATTTACTCACCATCTGAAAGACCAACTTTTTTTTGTCTTTCACCTGTTACTTGCTCTCATCTCTTCGTTACTTTCTTCTCTCTTTCTCTCATCTACGACACCCTTTTCTCAACCCTCATCACGTTGATCTTTGCCCAAATCATTCACCTTGTTTCTTCAAGATCATTGTTATCTCTTCTTTTTAATGAAACAAAACCTAATCCACCCTAGAAAGATGATGATCGTATATGCATAGAGAGTTAGGGTTTACAAGATTGTAAAGAGTCTTGGAGCTTAATCAAGTAAGTTATACATTAATCTTCATCAGTTTTTGTAAATGAGACAAATATGGTGATTATTTTGGGATTGAATGATTATGAAAATGATATTGAATATATGTGTGTTGTGAATGAATAAATGGACATATTCATGTCTTGTTTTTGTATATTGATAAGTAATAAACTATGAAATGTTAAAGGATGGTAGTTTCAGATTAAATGACAATGAAAATAGAGTTGAAGAGTAATGATACGTTAATAAGGAAATAAGTAGGGTTATGTCATTTTTTGTGTATATGATGAGTAACAGATTATGAGTTGTGTTAAAAATATCTTTGAGATAGGTTGGTTTTGAAAATGGTGTTTTAATGAGAGTTGAAAGTTGATGAATATAAAGAAGTGTTCATGTCTTTTTTTGTGTTAATGAATGAGTGTAGAAATTTGATGAGTAAATTTATGTGATTGTGTTTTGTTTTTAAGAGAATATGAAACCACAGATATAGGATGTTAATTGAGGAAATATATTGAGATTGGAAGTTAAAGAAAAGACTAATATAGTGTTCTTAAAATGATAAGAATTAAGATGATAGTGAATGATAAAGAATGATGATAATATGTTTTGTTTTTGTATGATTGTTGAACTTTAAGTTATGAATTTGTCTTATAAATGGCTTTGAGATGAAATTGAGGTGAGCTTGATGAGGATGTGAAGTCTAAATGATGAACTATGAATAAGATTTGTTTAATGTCTTATAAAAGAGTAAAATCTGGAAAAGTTATGAATGACTGTATGATAGGATTTAATGGATCAATTGAGCAGAGTTTATGAGTTTTAATGCAATCAATGTGGTAGTTGAATTTGTATGAAATGAAGTTGCATTAATGAGTATAAATTCTGGAAATTTTGGAGTTTAAATGATGTTTTTATGTATGTTGAATTCGTGACCTTCAGTGCACAATCGTGGCCTGGCATACTTTGGTTCTGTCACGATTGTGGTAGAGTCCCCATGACTGTGGCCAGTTCCACGAGCTTCTGTCATGATCATGGGATGGTCCACCACGATTGTGGGCAGGCACAAGGAGAAAAATGTTGTCTTTTAAGTGATGTTTGAGACGATTAATGCTAAGATACTTCTTATGATGTATTTAGGCTCGAATGAGGCCTAGAATGAACCTAGTTGATGATGGATTAGGTGATTAAAGTGATTAAGGTGTATTAGGTATAAATCAATGATTGAATGATGTTGTTAAATGATCATGAGAGTGAACTAAGGAAATATACCCGAAATAGTCAAATTGAGCATGCATTATACATAACATATATATATATATGTGTGTGTGTGTGTGTGTGTGTGTGTGTGTATGATTAAGTATTAATGTGATTGTGCAAATTAGTAATGTGTAAATGTGTATATGTTGCATGATATAGAAGAGCAAATCGAATGACCGCATCTAGACATTGCCGAGACATCGAGGCAATAGCTAACTAAAGTGTACTGTGAGTAACCTAGATGTTCTCATTTAGATTGTCTATATTTTGCTTCAAATTAAATTATTGAATTATTATTGATGTGAATGTGTTAATTCTGGGCATTGATAGGCTAAAGCATTTGATGCATGAGAATTACATTGGAAGTGCTCATTGTATGTAAATTTGACAAAAATAAGTGTAATCAACTTAATTGTTAAATGTCGGACTTGGGTCCGATAAAAAAGTGAAAGGTAAATGTGTAAACTGAATAAATGTGATTGATAGAATGTATGAGATTTAATGCATTTCACATATGATATGTAAAATCAGATAAAGATAGTTGTGGCTAGAGTAGCCACTGAAAAAGAGCTTAAAGCTTAGAATGTGTATAAGAGCCTCAGGCTTACTATGTAAAATGGCCCCGGTATCTCCAACAAATATTGGACAGTTATCAATGAGCCCAGTATCTACAACGGATACGGGATAGTTAAAAAGCACTCTGTCACAACAAAGTAATAACTGAAAGTGAGTCACATGTGCTTTGCATATATATAAATTGATGTGTATTAAATGAATGATTAAAATTAGTTATATGTACTGTTTCAAAACTAAAACGTGAAATGATGTACAATATCTGAATAATTGAATTGTATATGAATATGAATATGTGAACTGCCTTTGTGTTTAATATGAATGAGCCCATCGATGATGGTTTACTCACTGAGTTTGTAAAACTCATCAAAATTACAACGTGACTTTTCAGGTACGAGAGAGGAGACTTAGCTTATAAGACGTTCTAGAAAAAGTCTAGTTCTTGCTTTTGGAGTCAAGAAATGGCTCAAAGGTTGGTAAGCTGAGACTGAAGAGTTAGATAGAGTTATTGTATAATTCCTCTTTCATGTAAAATGTGTAAAAGAGCATTAGACTCTTATAGTTTTTGATGTTGTATATATATATGAATGGTGTAGTGTAATACTACAATGTACATTATATGTTATGAAATGAAATGACAAATTGAGTTCTAGATATCATGTTATTCGCGTTTTAAATTATGATGCCATGACAAGTGAATGTGATTGCTCTAACATATCGCTCCTATAAGGCATATGTTCACATGTCCTCAAGATGTATGGGCACGTGTTCGGTGGTAATGGTGTGTTACAAGATTACTCAAGCAATGATTATCCACTATCAAATACCTTTATACATATCTCAAAATCTTATATAAGGTCAATACCTATGGGTAGAATAACCAGATATAAGACTAGAGACATCCCATAATGTGCAAGCAGAATAGTCTAAATACTAAATTAAAAAGCTACTATAATGACTACAGTCTCATTATTACCCAAACTATTCCACAAACACAAAGGATACACCTGTACATTATCTTCACACTCACCTATATAAGCATAAACATATAGTAACTTATCATTATTCAAAGTAAAATCTTCATGAACATTTTAATTGTCACATATTAGTGTTGAAAAACATTATTAAGAAACCTTATTTGAGAATTCATCCAAAGAAATAAAAAGAATAATAATCATGCAGTATAGAATAATAAATGAACCATAGGAGATAACAAACTAACATTTATATCTTTTATTTCAAGTTAATTGCATGAAAATTTATATAATTATTGTATTGTTAACTTTATTAAAAAAATTGAGTTAAACCTTATTTATTACCATTGTAATAAATCCAAAAAAATTTATAAAACTCACTTTCTGAATTCGTAAGACCTAAAAATTAATCTAAAATAACTTAAGGGACCATTTGTGAATTTTAAAATTTTTAAGTTTTGTTTTTGTTCTGTAGTGTTGATGTTAGTGGTTAACGTCAGCAGTACACATAGGCGGATGAGGCATATGCAGCAACCCCTCACGCGTACGCTAGATGCAGAAGGCATCCCACAGACATTTGAACACCTTTGTAGTGTATGTAATTCACACGCTTTTGCATAACAAACACACCTATCACTTATGTGCAATACATGTGCCAAACATACAAATGTGCCCACTGCTTTAGGTGTGTGTGCCATATGCACTGGACACATGTAAAGCGTTAAATGTCTGCATGCATCAACTATCTGTCGTGTATGTAATGTATGTGCTAGATGTCA
Organism: Erythroxylum longipes; assembly: GCA_027563885.1. Taxonomy (NCBI): domain Eukaryota; kingdom Viridiplantae; phylum Streptophyta; class Magnoliopsida; order Malpighiales; family Erythroxylaceae; genus Erythroxylum; species Erythroxylum longipes. Next base: position 8,463 of record JAOQMS010080150.1, on the reverse strand, counting down.
CATTCTGCATGTTTCAGAGGTTACAAGGTGAGGTTTTACTCAAAAGAATCTTCTACAGCTTGGTAGAATTTTATAGAAGACCCTGGAAGCTCATGAAACATTGTGGAACACTCTGGAACATTATAGAAGGTTGTAGAATGATGCAAATAACATAAAGCATCTAGAGTAGTATGGAGGATTCTAGATAGGGGCATTATTTTAATTTGTACATAGGAGATATTTTGTAGGGACTAATCTCCACCGTTGGATCAAATCAATCCTCATCGTCCATTGAGGAGGTGGAGGGCCTATATAAAGGGATGACTCCCTCATTTGTAACAATCCAAGAATCCAAGAGTTTAAAGCATTAGAAGTATCCAAGCTTCCTTAAGATCTCTTATTCTTGTATTTTTTGCTTACTTAGTTCTTCGTAGTTCAAGTAGGCATCTTCGGGAAAGGTTAACTAGCTACACTCGAGTTTGGGAGAAAAGTGTACTAGTGCCGCACATGGAGTTCAAGTGAAAGAAATCATGTGACAGTTGGTATCAGAGCTAAGTTTTTCTGAGAAAGCTTTCTTTAGGGGAAATCTTGCACACGATGGCGACCGAATAACCATCTGAAGTATCCAACCCACAGCCTATTAGTAGGGATAAAAAGGAGAAGTTAAGGGACAACATGTCTACTATGGAGGAGAGGTTGGCAAGGATGAATGCCACCGTGTCCGACTTAAAGGAAAGGGTCGATGATATGGACCAACGAATTTAAATGCTCGAGTCCAAAGGTGACGACGAGGAGCTGCGGGGAGAAGTGCAAAGTGCCTTAAATGTGGTGGTCGAGGTGATGTCGAAAAGGAATGACTCCTTAGAAGCTATGATGCTCGCTTATAAGGAGGTGGTTGAGAAGCTCAAGGTGGAGCTTGAGTTGTGTAAGACGGCCTTAGTGAGTGGGGATCCTCACATACGGCCAAGGGTGAATTTCTTAGGCCTAAAACCTATGGTGGGGCAAGGAGCGCAAAGAAGATTGACAACTTCATTTTCAACATGGAGATGTACTTCGAAGCAGTGGGCATCAAGGATGAAGCCACAAAGGTACATAATACCTCTCTTTAATTATAAGATATGGCTATTGTATGATGGAGACATGATAGGTGTGCATTAAGATATATTTTTATAGGTAATTGACGTGTTTTCTAGCATAATTGTTTATTATTGTTCTAGTTTAGGATTCATTTTGTATGTTTTTGTTAAGTTTGATTTTCATTTTTGTTCTTGTGTGTTTGATGTTAATTGAGGGCAAGAATTAACTATTTTTATGTAGGAAGAAGGAAGAAGCAACTTGGAGGGTGAACTAAAGATCAAAGAGGAGAAGAAAAGAGGAGTGCATCTATGACAAATTTCCACGTTTGTGGGAATCATGGAAATTCCCACGTCACGTGGGAATTACAAAAGAAAATGAGAGATGCGTCTATGACAAACTCCTACGCTCATGGGAATCATGCAAATTCCCACGAACGTGGGAATTACAATCCGATGCAATCTATGAGGCTTCATTAAACTTAGGGTTTTTAGACTATAAAAAGAGAATTAAGTCTCCATCTTCAAAATAGACGACACCCACCTAGAGAAACACCATCCTTGAGTGAAGAACACATGTTTGGAGCATTGAAGAAGAATTGAAGACAAGGATCATTATCAAGATTGGGCAAAATAGCACATCAACGCCAAAATTTCAAATTTTGGCAAAGAAGAGGAGGAGTCTTTCTATTTAATTTTTTGTCATTTTAATCTGTTCTATTCTTTGTAAAAATGGATTATTTGAATGTTAATGATGTTATGGAGACCAAGTTAGGCTGATTTTATTTTAGGGGTTGCTTTTGGAACTATTATGTTGAACTGCTATTTTATTGAATTGAATGCAATTGTCTTTGTTTATTGTTGTTTTTAATTGTCATCTTGCAACAAATCGAGAGAGTGAGTGAGATGAAATTCATGTAGGATTTTACAACGAGAGTTTGCGACCTATGGACTAGCAATAATCACGTTAATTGAATAGTTAGAAAAGAGATCTGACTAGTCAATTGATCATCCATAGGATAGTTTGATAACTAATTGAATTGATAGAGTCATTGGGTAGGTTGAGGGATCGTCCAATTGATTCCCATTAATTCGATTAAGGATAAATAGTTACACCTTGAGAGAGGATAATTAGTACATTCAAACATCTAGGGTGTGTCATAATTCAATTGATAAAATAGGACGGAGACAAAATAGGAAAAAAATAATCTCTAGTATTTAGATTCTTGAATTCAGATTTTCTACAATTTCGGAATTGTTCATTGGTTACATTAGTCTTTTAATTTTAATTTAATTTTTCAGATTATTTGCATTTCATAATTTAGTTTCTTAAACAAAGTTGTGTCTAAATTAAGTGATGTCTAGGCATCAATCTCTGTGGGATCGATATCTGCTCTTTCTACTACAAGTCATGACCCGTTTACTTGAGATTTTTGAGCGTAAAACAAGTAGATAGGTTTTACCATCAACAAGGCACCGTTGTGAGGATGTTAAGCGGGGCACTTACACCATTGATACTTTTGATGATTTTTAAAGAGAATTCAAAAGGCAATTCTATCCTGATAATGCCGAACACGAAGCTAGGGTTAAGCTTCATTGCCTCTAACATAAAGAGGGCCATATTCGTGAAAATTTTAAGGAGTTCTCCGGGTTGATGTTGGAAATCCCCAACATAGGAGAAAAGGATGCACTATTTTGCTTCCTTGATGGCTTATCCGACTAGGCCAAGCTTGAAGTACAAAGGCAAGGAGTACAAGACCTAGCGACTGCCATGGCCGTAGCCGAGTCTCTCATTGAATTTAAGCGTAAAGATGTGACAAAGGGGCAAGGAAAGAAGCCCATCAATTTCGGCAAAGGTGGGGGAGACAAGGAGAAGCCTCCTAGGGAAGGAAAAGCCTACAAAGGCAAGGGGAGGGAAGATAGTTCCAAACCAAAGGTGGCATGTTTCTTATATAATGGGCCTCACCGAGCCTTCAACTGCCCAAAGCATGGGAAGCTTGCTGCTATTGTCTCTTCTTCTAAGGAAAAAGAAGAGGAGGAGAAGAGGATTGCTTTGATAAAGCTCCCCAGTGCAATTGAAGTCAAGGTGGATGAACAATCTCGAGGCCACATATACGTGGAGACTCAAATTGTTGGTAAGACTTTGAAAGCCATGGTGGACACTGGGGTTGATACGGTATACATAGCCAAGGAACTAGTGAGGGAAATAGGCCTACTGTACCAAAAGGAGAAGGCTATATCAAGGGAGTTAATGCCAAAATGCTCCCTGTCGAAGGTGTGACTTGTGGGATGCCAATTCGCATTGGTCAATGGCAAGGTAAGGTCGATATCACTATTGCTCCTATTAATAGCCATGAATTTTATTTAGGGATCGACTTTTTAGACGTGGTGAAAGCATTCTTGGTTCCTTATGCCAACACCATAGGCATCATGGAGAATGGCCAACCATGTGTTGTGCCCATCTAAATGGAAATTGGAGAGAAAAGAATGGTATCTACTCTCCAATTATTTAAAGGCCTAAAATGACAAGAACCTACTTATTTGGCCACTCTCAAGTTAGAGGAAGGTTCATTGGATGGGGGAGTTGGAGCACCTACACCCATTCAAGAGGTCCTTGAAGAGTTCAAGGATGTAATAATTGTAGAACTTCCAAAGAAGCTCCCACCAAAGGGGGAGGTATATTATGCTATTGAATTGGAACCTGGAACTAAACCTCCTGCAGTTACTTCGTATAGAATGACACCTCAAGAGCTTGAAGAATTGAGATGCCAATTGAAGGAATCACTAGATGTTGGATACATCTGTCCCTCTAAAGCACCTTATGGAGCACCGGTTTTGTTTCAAAAGAAACATAATGGATCACTTCGATTGTGCACCGACTATCAAGCACTTAACAAGATCACAATCAAGAACAAGTACCCGATTCCTCTCATTGCATATTTGTTTGACCAACTTGGAGATGCAAGGTATTTTTCTAAGTTATATCTAAGATCGGGATACTATCAAGTCCGCATAGCCGAAGGGGATGAACCAAAAACGACTTGTGATATAAGGTACAAGTCGTATGAGTTCTTGGTCATACCTTTTGAACTCACCAATGGGCCAGTTACATTTTGTACCCTCACGAACAAGATACTTGCTCCATTCCTTGATTAATTTATTGTTGTATACCTTGATGATATAGTAACTTACAGCAAGACCTTGGATGATGGGGGGCACCTACGATTAGTGTTCCAAACATTAAGGGACAATGAACTTTATGTGAAGAAGGATAAGTGCTCTTTTTCCTAAAAAGAGCTGGCATTCTTGGGGCATGTTATTTGCAGGAGCAAACTTAGGATGGACAGGGCAAAGGTGCAGGCCATCCATGAATGGAAGCCACCAACTAAGGTGACCGAGCTAAGATCTTTCCTTGGCTTGGTGAATTACTATGAAAGATTTATCAAGGGGTATTCTTCTATAGCCACTCTGCTTACCAACTTGTTCAAGAAAGGGAGAACATGGGATTGGTCTCCCAAGTGCTAACAAGCATTCCAGTGGTTAAAGGAAGCCATCATGAAGGAACCGGTATTTTTGCTGCCTGACCACACTAAGTCACTCAAGGTACATATAGATGCCTCTAACTTTGCCATTAGTGGTGTATAGATGCAAGAGGGGCATCCCGTTGCCTATAAAAGTTATAAACTTAATGATAACGAAAGGAAGTATACTATATAAGAGAAGGAGAAGACCGCAATAGTGCATTGTTTGAGAACATGGCACCACTACTTACTCGGGAGCAAGTTTGTGGTAAAGACCGACAATGTTGCCACTAGTTATTTCCAAACTCAAAAAAAGCTCACTCCAAAGCAAGCTAGGTGGCAAGATTTCCTGGCAGAATTCGACTTCATCATAGAGTACAAGCCTAGTAAGCTCTTGTTGCGAATGCCTTGAGTAGAAAGGGAGAGCTTGTGGATCTTAGTAGTCCAAGAGGTAACTTGAAGAACCACATCAAGGAAGGGTTGGTGCGTGACACTATGGGCCAAACCATTATGTCGATTGTCAGGGAGGGAAAGACAAGGCGATTTTGGGTGAAGAATGGCCTAGTGTACACCAAGAAGAAGAGGTTGTACATTCCACTCTATGATAGCTTGCTTGCGAAGGGAAGTTATAAAGGAATGTTATGATAGCAAAGGGGGGGCATCTAGGTATGCATCACACATTTATACTTGTGGAAGATTCATACTATTAGCCTTGAATGAAGGATGATGTGGAAGCTTATGTGAGAACATGCTTGCTTTGCTAATAAGATAAGTTGGAGCAACAAGTGCCTACTAGTTTACTTGAGCCACTCTCCATTCCATCAAGACCTTGGGAAAGTGTCTCTATGGATTTTATAGTAGGGTTGCCAACATCAGAAGGGTGTAGTTGGATCTTTGTGGTGGCAGATGATTCTCCAAGTATGGGACATTCATTCCGACATCTAAAGATTATACCGCTGAATAAGCAGCTCAATTATTCATGAAACATGTGGTGAAATATTGAGGCATGTCAAAAACAATCGTGAGTGACAGAGATACTCATTTTACGAGGAGATTTTGGACTAAGTTATTCAAGCTCTTGGGCATGGATCTTAATTTCTCTACAAGCTTCCATCCCCAAATTAATGGCCAAACAGAACGAGTAAATGCATTGTTAAAGATGTACCTGAGGCATTATATGAGTGTCAATCAATGAGATTAGGAAGGTTGCTTGATATTGCCCAATTCTCATACAATCTTTAAAGAAGTGAATCAACAGGTAGGAGTCCATTTGAGATCTTGTTGGGACGTCAACCAATGACTCTTAATTCTATCACCACATGCTATACAGGAGTTATCCCATCAGCTTATAAGTTTTCCAAAGAATTAAACGACCAAACTAATGTTGCTCGCACATAGTTGGAGAAGACATCCAAAAGAATGAATAAGTGGGCTAATTAAAAGAGGCGACCCAAAGAATTCCAAGTAAGCTACCTTGTGCTTATCAAAATGTACAAGCATATTCAGAACAATGAGCTTAATCAGAGTCTCCTGAGAAGGTATGAAAGGCCATTTCTGATCATCCAAAAGGTGAATCCTGTTGCTTACAAAGTGAAGTTACCTCCAAAAATCAAATTCCATCTGGTATTTCATGTCAGCTTGTTGGAACCATTTAAGGAAGACAAGGAAGATCCCAGTTGTAAGGTTTCAAAAAGAGCACTGATGGGAATACGTACTCAGTATGAAAAAGAGGTCGAAGCCATCTTGTTTGATCGTTTAGTGCGCCACTCCAAACAACCACCCACACACAAGCTACTGGTGAAATGGAAGGGACTTTCAGATAGCGAGGCAAGCTGTGAACCAATTCAGGGACTTTGACAATTCAAGGAACAAATCGAAGCCTACGAGGAGATGAAGGCAACAGGGACGTTGCCACGTTAGGTGGGGGAGAATGTCACATTATGCATGTTTCAGAGGTTACAAGGTGAGGTTTTGCTTAAAAGAATTTTCTAAAACTCGGTAGAATTTTATAGAAGACCCTAAAAGCTCATGGAACATTGTGGAACACTATGGAAAATTATAAAAGGTTGTAGAATGATGTAAATATGTATCTAGTACACAAAGCATCTAGAGTAGTATGGAAGATTCTAGATATGGGCATTATTGTAATTTGTACATAGGAGATATTTTGTAGGGACTAATCTCCACCATTGGATCAAATCAATCCTCACCGTCCATTTAGGAGGTAGAGGGCTATATAAAGGGGATGACTCCATCATTTGTAACAATCCAAGAATCCAAGAGTTTAGAGCATTAGAAGTATCCAAGCTTCTTTAAGATCTCTTATTCTTGTCTTCTTTGCTTACTTAGTTCTTCGTAGTTCAAGTAGACATCTTCGGGAAAGGTTGACTAGCTACACTCGAGTTTGGGAGAAAAGCATACTAGTGCCACATGTGGAGTTCAAGTGAAAGAAATCCTGTGACATAGATGCTAGCACTTCCCAATGAGTTTAATCACTTGGAATAGGCGATTTCCAATTACTTGTTTTTGTAGATTTTTGTCAAAATTTGACAAATTTTTTGTCAAAAAATACATAAAACTCACTTTCTCACTTGTTTTCCTACACAATACTTGTGCAAAACAAATCCAAATAACAAATTTGCAATTTATACAAGCAAAATAGATTAATTTCGTTGATTTCTTTATAAAGAAATTTGAAAATTTCCGTTCAAATTTATACAATCATAAAACTACTCTTTATATAAGTTCATGCTTGATCTTGGGCCAATCACTAAGGTTCGTGTTATATAAATAAATATAATGAAGAAAATTACATGTTTTTTTGTCCATTACTTGATGAATAAGTTATTGAATCACCTGAGCAAACAGTTGGATTGTTTGAACAAACTCCTCGACATATACACAAGTTGTTGAAAGTTTTATAACTTTATTCCTTCGGCATCTCTCTGCACCTTTCTTAATGTGCAAACACAAATTTACTTAAGTAAGTTACATGAGACCTTAACAATTATTTATAGTAACCTTATTAGGTCTCCCCATCATAATCCTAATAAATAATTAGCCCATACTAATAAGGGCATTTTTTCTCACTGAACTTTAGCCTATTTAACTAATTTTTTATTAGGCTTCTTTATTATTTTTAATCCTGAACAAATTTGATTTTCTCAGACTTAATTTTTAGAAGGAATTTAAAATTCCAACATGTTTAGCATTGCGAGAGCTGCTAATATATGTGTTAATGTGTTGTAATTTTATTTCTATTTTTTAGTTTTTAGTTTGTAGTTTTCATTTTTGTTTTTAATTTTTTGAATAAAAATAATTTTATTTTTATTATTAATATAATTATACTTTTATTACTAGAAAAAGTTTGAAGCCTTTGATCTGAGGATGAAGGTATAATGTAATACATATTATTATAAAAATATTTTTATATTCTATTCAATTCTATATAAAAAAATATTCTAATGTAGATTATAGTAATTATAGTAGTTTTTATAGAGAAAGAAAATGAAGATTCTTTATATTCTAAAAAGATAAAAATAGTGGCTTCCATGCCTATCTCCTGAAAAGCTGATAGCGCATCTATTTATGACTAGTAGAGCCATACCAACAGTATGCTTTAGCATAACTTTGCAGTACCAACTAGCTACAGCTCGGCATTCCTACTTTTATTATCACTTCTGAAGTTCCGGTAGTGGCCAGGGAAAACAAAACTTTGGAATAATTATTATATATTAAATAAAATTTAAAGATAAATTAATTTTATAAAATAATTAAGTAGATAATTTTATTTAACTTCTTATATAATAATTTATTATAAAATTATTAAATTTTATAATAAATTATTATATAAGAAGTTAAATAAAATTATCTACTTAATTATTTTTTAT
>JAOQMS010080139.1:0-21406 GCA_027563885.1 Erythroxylum longipes | reverse complement strand
AATAATTATTCTATCATGACCTCAAAATTATTCTAAGGCAAAAATTCAAATTCTATGCTTATTCCATAAACTATTATACTTAATTCAACCAAAAAAAATCCAGGGTAATTCAACCAAAAAAATCCAGGGGCCAACAATACATATATGTATTTCTTGGACCCCTTTGTGTGTATGCATAATGAGGAAACTTCCTTTGGAAATAAAAGGTGATGAATAATTTCTTAAGGTCGTGAAATGCACTACCATAATTTTATGTATGATGTCTATTATAAATAAAAGCTTGATGTATGCTTCTTTGAGGCCTAAAAGGGTATGAGTAGGTTTGCATGTTATTATAGAAGTTATACCTATTCTTCCATTGATAGTATTGAACTCTATGCCTAGGATGTGAGCCATATAAAAGGTATGATGCTTGCTTTTAGGATTAGTCCTAGTGGATGTGATTTGTGCATGCATATAATTGGACGTGGATGCTCCATACTCATTTGTCACATTAGGTAATGTTTCTTCATTATGCAAATATTTTCACTGAACAAATATGGTTTTAGAATTGCCTTCACTTCCATAATTATATCCTGTTCAATACCTAGAATTCTTCTAAGCTCCTAGCATGTCTTCTAGTTTTTGATTCCCTCTAGTAAACTTACACAATAAGTCTTTAAGGGAATTTACCTCCTTTTTCATTGTTCCATTTTCTTGCCTTATTACATCTACGTCATGACTCTCATCAATTATCATATTTTATGGATTCCTTTTTAAAAAAAAACTAGGGGCTGTATACTGGAGGGGATGGTTACCCTGTGTTATTAATTTAAAAGAGGTACAGAGTGGAAGAGATTGACTTTCACAATATTGCTATAAATATAAGCCAATCAGTAAAAACCAATAAGAAAATGGTAAAAAAAACATTGAAAAAGTACATACCCCAATGCCGATATAACTATGAACTATCTAGCTCTAACTTAAATTTAAGGATAACATACTTTATCCAAAGTCACAATTCCCCGCAAGCCACGTCGAAACTATGTCCGTTCTTTGTAAAATAACCACCCCTCTAAAGAGCATCCCAAGTTTGCCATATAGTTTGCTGCCTAGTTAGCCTCCTTAAAATAGTGTTGAATCCCTCTCACAAAAGTATAATTATATACCTCCTGAAGTAAGGGCCTAATTCGCCATGGAATCTAAAAATGATGATTGAGCATATCCACAATTACCTTAGAGTCAAGTTCCACCAGCAACTTGGAATCTTCAAGTATCTCTACATATAATTCCAAACCTTGTAATAAAGCTTGAATCTTAGCCTAAACACATATGATGTCGTCAAGGGCTAAAGAATATATTAAAATGGGGTCACCTATGGACTCTCTTAAAATACCCCTTGCACCTTTTCTACCAAGGTTGCCTCTAGAAGCTCCATCACTGTGGAGCTTATAAAAACCAACTGGTAGAGGGATCCACTTGACAATAGTTACAGTCATTAGCCTCACTTATCCTCCTACTATCGTAACCACCTCTTGCCAATTAAGCCTAGAGATAAACAAAAACAGAGTTTTCTCCAAAATAAAACAAACGTCTTGTATAATTTAAAAAATATAGGAAGAAATATCAATCTTAGCCCTATCAAACTTTGCAAAACATTTATCTTTCTAAATTCCCTGACTTATCAGTGATGGAAAAACTCTTAACAAAGTACAAGCAGTAATGCCACCTAATAACTACTAACACAAAATCATGTCTCTATGCCTAGCACAAGGCCTATATCCTTCAATCCCATTATCCATGTAAAAACAAATGATCAATAGATTCCTCAGATGCATGGATGTAGCAAATGTACCTTGAGGGGCTATGTACACCAAAGGGACGTAGGGATCTGTCTCATATCAATCTGAGTATAGAAATGAATATTTTAACCTGCAAACCCTTATGCCAAATAGTTTGCCCAATCATTGTTACCACTCCTGTTGCCCTAACTGTGTCACATGCTGATGACATACTTAACTTACAATCTGGAGTCAGCATCCAAATCCACTCATCATCTATCCTTTCAACAGAGGCATGTACCAATTTGTATGTATTAATTATCCTCTTCCAAGATAAAGAATCACCAGGTCTAATAGTTACCTCCTCCAACCTATTTTATGAATAGTATTTTCTTCTCATATACTTTGACCATAGTGTCTCATTCTACAATATTATCCACCACAATCTTGCTGAAAAAGATAAGAAAATGAGTGATAAACTTTTCAAACCAATTCATTCCTAAATGATATAAGGAATCCTAAGCTATCCAATGATACTTAGATTTGTCATCATCAAATCCCCAAAGGAAGTCTGCAAACATGCAAACATCCTTTCCAAATTCAACAATATACCCCAAGGTGGGTTATAGGAGGCCAACACATGCAAATGAAGAGACGAAAGAATTGAATGCAGAAGTACAATCCTTCCCCCAATTGAAAGTAAATTTCTCGCCTAATGACATATTCTATCCCGAACCTTGTCAACCATAGTATTAAAGAATTCAGACTTCTGATGTCCCCAGTATATTGGACATCCTAAATAAGTAAAAAGCCCCTGTCTGTGCTGAAAATCTGTCACATGAGAAATCAAATTCCTACAAGTATGAGAATAGTGACCCATAAAGAAACCATTCTTACCTACATCCATTAGCTGTCCAGAGCACTTCTCATATTCCTTTAAGGCATTTCGAATCACCACTAATGAAAAACTCAACCTATTTGTAAAGATTAGAACATCATCTACATAGGAGAGATTGGAAATCTGAGGACAATTCCTTTGCACTACAAAACCCACAATGTTTGGCAATTCATTTAAAATTTTAAAGAGAACCTCTGCCCTTATAGTGAAAAGTGTCAGAGATAGAGGGTCTCCTTGATGGAGACCTCTAGCAGAGTGAAAATAACATATCAATGCTCCATTAACCAAGACTGAAAACTAGCAATTTGATATTAACGCCACACCAAGTCAATGAATTGTTCCCTAAAGCCAAACCTCCTAAGAAACTTAATCAAAAATAGCCAAGACATATGATCATATGCCTTTGCCCTATCAAGCTTTAACACACATTTCCTACCCTTGTCTTCCTTTTCATATCCATGCATAGTTCTTGGGCTAATAGTATATTATTTGAAATCAACAGCTAAAGTAAGAAGGCCACCTGCTGAGGAGATATCAACTAAGGTAATACAAATCACAAACTATTAGCCATTAGATTTCATATAACTTTCTAAATAAAATTACACAAGCTAATCAAGTGGAATCATAAAAAATAAGACTCATTCACCACCTTAGGTATCAACATAAGCAATGTATAGGTATAAGATCGTAGCAAATCTCCCCTTAAGAAAAACTCCTTGAATGCCTAAATGACACCACTCCCAATCACCTTCTAGCAAAAAACAAAGAATTTTCCTGTGTAACCATTCGGCCTTGCCGCGCTGTCCTTATCCATTTCTTTCAAGGTAGCATATATCTCCTTCATCTTTGGAATTTATCATTCTCTTTAGACGAGACAACTGGATGAATCACACTATCCACCAACCCATCCATAGCACTTATATCCACTGATTCGTCATAATAAATGTTTGAAGAAATCCACCGTTTCTACCCGTATCAACTACAAGTCTGATATCCATTCCTCAGTCGAACCTCAAATCCAATAAATAGCAGATCGGATTCTCCTCTCTTTTACTGTGGCATGTAAGAATTTTATGTTTGCATTTATCTTCTTTATCCATTCCACCCTTGCTTTTGTAGCCAAAGTGCCTCTTCCTCGACCAAAGCATATTTGTACTTTGCCTGAGCCAACTGCAAAGCCTCTCATGAATCCACACTACCATCCACCTAAAAGGCATTCTCTACGATTTGCACCTGATCTTTAGTCCTCACATTTTTCATAAAATTCCTACACACAAGTTGATTCTACTGCTTAACGTTTGCTCTTAATCTATGTATTTTTTATATAAAACATGTAATGGTAGGCCCAGGAAAAGTTGTACCCAACCATCTCTAAAAATCCATTTTGTAAGTACCATGCATTCTGAAACTGAAATGCTCTATTACCAACAACTTGGTGGTTAACAACAATCTTCAAGGGCAAAGGAGAATGATGATATTGAACCCGAATCAAGTGCTCAATCGTCACAGTCATCTAGGATAACCATTCAGTATTCACCAGAGCCTATCAAGTCTTTTCCATAACCCCTAAGTACCTTTTCTATTATTGGTCCATGTAAACTGGGAACTCGTATATCTAGCATCCACTAGGGAGCATACATCCATAAAATTCTGACAATCCTCAGCCTCAGAAACAACCCACCAATCTTCTCTACTGCAGAAAGACATACATTTAAATCCACTTAAAACAATCAAAGGCATGTAGTAGGCGCAAAGGAATCCCACAACAATCTTCTCTCAACCAAGAAGCAAAAGGCATAGGCAAAAGTAAAGCATAAAGACTGACTTATCAGAGAATGAGACACTTTAAAAGTCAACTTATGAGAATTTTCGTGAAAAATATCACAAGAAAACTCCTTATTATAAAAGAACCAGACATGACCAATGGAATTAATAACCACCCTTTCAAAATCTAATTTACGTTTTATTTCATCAACTCATGATAATTCAAGCATTGGTTCAACAACTACAACAATTTGCAATGCATAAATTTTCTTCAATTTTTTCAATCTCAAAATTGAAAGTTTCTTGGCCAAACCACGAATATTCCAAAATAGAGCACTAACCATTGAGACTTTAAAAATGGATTTTGAACTATTCGAAGTTGGGATCGATTTCTAACACCAATGTCATGTTGCGTAGAAGTTAATGTTTGAGCCATTACCTTACTTGGTGATTGGAACATTATCTACATAGGAGAGAATGGAAATCCTAGGATAATTCCTTCGCATTGTAAAACCCGCCATGTTTCGCAATTCATTTAAAACTCTCAAGAGAACCTGTGCCCCTGTAGTGAAAAGTGTCAGAGATAGAGGGAGAGTGAAAGTAGCCCATTAATGCTCCATTAACCAGGACCAAAAACTAGCAATTTGATATTAACGCCACACCAAGTCAATAAATTGTTCCCTAAAGCTAAACCTCATGAGAAACTTAATCAAAAATAGCCAAGACATATGATCATATGCCTTTGCCCTGTCAAGATTTAACACACATTTCCTCCCTTGTCTTCCTTTTCATATCCATGCATAGTTCTAGGGCCAATAGTATATTATATGAAATCAACCGCTAAGGTAAGAAGGCCACCTGCAGAGGAGATATCAACCGACGTAATACAAATCGTAACCTATTAGCCATCAGTTTTGATATAACTTTCTAAATAAAATTACACAAGTTAATCAAGTGGAATTTTAAAAAATAAGACTCATTCACAACCTTTAGGATCAACATAAGCAATGTATAGGTATAAGATCGTGGCAAATCTCCCTTTAATAAAAACTCCTTTAATGCCTAAACGACATCACTGCCAATCACCTCCTAGCAAAAAATAAAGAATTTGCCTGTGTGACCATCCGGCCCTGTCGCGCTGTCCTCATCCATTTCTTTCAAGGTAGCGTATATCTCCTTCATCTTTGGAATTTATCATTCTCCTTAGACAAGACAACTGGATGAATCAAAGTATCCACCAGCCCATCCATAGCACTAATATCCACCGATTCCTCATATAATAAATGTTTGAAGAAATCCACCTTATCTGCCCAGATCAACTGTGAGTCTGATATCCATTCCCTAGTGGAACCTTAAATCTAATGAATAGCATATCGGATTCTCCTCTCTTTCACTATGGTATGTAAGAATTTTATGTTTGCGTCCCTCTCCTTCATCCATTTCAACCTTGCTTTTGTAGCCAAAGTGCCTCTTCCTCGAGTAAAGCATGTTTGTACTTTGCCTGAGCCAACTGCAAAGCCTCTCATGAATCCACACTACCATTCACCTAAAGGGCACTCTCTGCCACTTGCACCTCATCTTCAGTCCTCAGATTTTGCATAAAATTCCCTCACACAAGTTGATTCTACTTCTTAACAACTGCTCTTAATCTATCTATTTTTTATATAATGGCATGCTGGGCAAAGTTGTACCTAACCTTCTCTAAAAAACCATTTCGTAAGTACCATGTATTCTGAAATTGAAATGCTCTATTACCAACAACCTGGGGGTTATCAACAATCTTCAAGAGCAAAGGAGAATCATCAGAAGTTTGAACCCGAATCAAGTGCTCAATCGTCACAGTCATCTAGGATAACCATTCAGTATTCACTAGAGCCTATCAAGTCTTTTCCATACCTCTAAGTACCTTGTTTATTGTTGGTCCATGTAAACTTGAAACTCGTATATCTAGCATCCACTAGGGAGCATACAACTATAAAATTCTGACAATCCTCAGCCCCAGAAACCTGAAAAGGCAACCCACCAATCTTCTCTACCGCAAAAAGACATACATTTAAATCCCCTTAAAACAATCAAAGGCATGTAGCAGGCACAAAGGAATCCCAAAACAATCTTCTCTCAACCATGAAGCAAGAAGCATGGGCAAAAGTAAAACATAAAGACTGACTTATTAGAGAATGAGACACTTTCAAAGTCAACTTATGAGAATTTTCATGAAAAATATCACAGAAAACTCCTTATTATAAAAGAACTAGACATGACCTATGGAATTAGTAACCACCCTTTCAAAATCTAATTTACGTCTTATTTCATCAACATACGATAATTCAAGCATTCATTTAATAGCTACAACAATTTGCAAAGCATGAATTTTCTACAAATTTTTCAATCTCAAAATTGAAAGTTTAAACCATAAATATTCCAAAATAGAGCACTAACCATTGAGACTTGGAAAAAGGATTTTGAACTATCCGAAGTTGGGATCGAGTTTGAACACCAATATCATGTTACATAGAAGTTAAAGTTTGAGCCATTACTTTACTCGACGATTGGAACATCATCTGCATAGGAGAGATTGGAAATACAAGGATAATCCTTCGCACTGTAAAAGCTGCCATGTTTGGCAATTCATTTAAAACTCTCAAGAGAACTTTTGCCCCTATAGTGAAAAGTTTCAGAGATAAAGGGTCTCCTTGACAGAGACCTCTAGAAGAGTGAAAGTATCCCATTGGTGCTCCATTAACCAGGACCAAAAACTAGAAATTTGATATTAATGCAACACCAAGTCAATGACCTATTCCCTAAAGCCAAACCTCCTAAGAAACTTAATCAAAAATAGCCAAGACATATGATCATATACCTTTGCCTTGTCAAGATTTATCACACATTTCCTCCCCTTGTCTTCCTCTTTATATACATGCATAGTTCTTGGGCCAATAGTATATTATTTGAAATCAACCTCTAAGGTAAGAAGGCCACCTACAGGGGAGATATTAACCGAGGTAATACAAATCGCAACCTATTAGCCATCAGTTTTGATATAACTTTCTAAATAAAATTACACATGCTAATCAACTGGAATTATAAAAATTAAGACTCATTCATAACCTTAAGGATCAACACAAGCAATGTATAGGTATAAGATCGTGGCAAATCTCCCCTTAATAAAAACTCCTTTAATGCCTAAACGACATCACCGCCAATCACCTCCTAGCAAAAACATAGAATTTGCCTATAAAACCATCTGGTCTTGTCCTGCTGTCCTCATCCATTTCTTTCAAGGTAGTGTATATTTCCTTCATCTCTGGAATAGATTGGAACTTATCATTCTCCTTAGACGAGACAACTGGATGAATCATACTATCCACCAGCCCATCCATAATATTGATATCACTAATTCCTCACATAATAAATGTTTGAAGAAATTCACCCCTTCCGCCTGGATCAACTGCGAGTTTGATATCCATTTCCTAGTGGAACCTTAAATCCAATGAATAGCTGATCGGATTCTCCTCTCTTTCATTGTGGCATGTAAGAATTTTATGTTTGCGTCTCTCTCCTTTATCCATTTCACCCTTGCTTTTTATAGACAAAGCGCCACTTCCTCGAGCAAAGCACGTTTGTACTTTGCCTGAGCCAACTGCAAAGCCTCTCATGAATCTACACTACCATCCAACTAAAAGGCACTCCCTGTCATTTGCACCTCATCTTTAGTCCTTGCATTTTGCATAAATCCCACACACAGGTTGATTCTACTGCTTATGGTCTACTCTTAATCTATGTATTTTTTATATAAAACTTATAATGGCAGGCCCGGGCAAAGTTGTACCCAACCATCTCTAAAAATCCATTTGTAAGTAATATGCATTCTGAAACTGAAATGCTCTATTAACGACAACCTAGGGGTTATTAGCAATCTTTAAGAGCAAAGGAGAATGATCAGATTGAACCTAAATCAAGTGCTCAATTGTCACAGTCATCTAGGATAACCATTCAGTATTCACCAAAACCTATCAACTCTTTTCCATAACCTCTACGTACCTTGTCTATTATTGGTCTATGTAAATTGGGAACTCATATATATAGCATCCACTAGGGAGCATACAGCCATAAAATTCTGACAATCCTCAGCCTCAGAAACCTGAAAAGGCAACCCACCAATCTTCTCTATCGCAGAAAGACATACATTTAAATCCCCTTAAAACAATCAAAGGCATGTAGCAGGCACCAAGAAATCCCCCAACAATCTTCTCTTAACCATGAAGCAAGAAGTATGGGCAAAAGTAAAACATAAAGACTGACTTATTAGAGAATGAGACACTTTCAAAGTCAACTTATGAGAATTTTCATGAAAAATATCACAACAAAACTCCTTATTATAAAAGAATTAGACATGACCTATAGAATTAGTAACCACCCTTTCAAAATCTAATTTACGTCTTATTTCATCAACTCACTATAATTCAAGCATTCATTTAATAGCTACAACAATTTCCAAAGCATGAATTTTCTTCAAATTTTTTAATCACAAAATTAAAAGTTTAAACCACGAATATTCCAAAATAGAGCACTAACCATTGAGACTTTGAAAAAGGATTTTGAACTATCCGAAGTTGGGATCGAGTTTGAACACCAATATCATGTTACATAGAAGTTAAATTTTGATCCATTACCTCACTCGACAATTGGAACATCATCTGCATAGGAGAGATTGGAAATCCAAGGATAATCCTTCGCACTGTAAAACCCGCCATGTTTGGCAATTCATTTAAAACTCTCAAGAGAACCTTTGCCCCTATAGTGAAAAGTGTTAGAGATAAAGGGTCTCCTTGACAGAGACCTCTAGTAGAGTGAAAGTAACCCATTGGTGCTCCATTAACTAGGACCAAAAACTAGAAATTTGATATTAACGCCACACCAAGTTAATGAACTATTCCCTGAAACTAAACCTCTTAAGAAAGTTAATCAAAAATAGCCAAGACATATGATCATATGCCTTTGCCCTGTCAAGATTTATCACACATTTCCTCCCCTTGTCTTCCTCTTCATATCCATGTATAGTTCTTAGGCCAATAGTATATTATTTGAAATCAACTGCTAAGGTAAGAAGGCCACCTAGAAAGGAGATATCAACTGAGGTAATACAAATTGCAACCTATTAGCCATTAGATTTCATATAACTTTCTAAATAAAATTACACAAGTTAATCAAATGGAATTCTAAAAAATAAGATTCATTCACAACCTTAAGGATAAACACAAGCAATGTATAGGTATAAGATCGTGGCAAATCTCCCCTTAAGAAAAACTCTTTTAATGCCTAAACGACATCACCGCCAATCACCTCCTAGCACAAAACATAGAATTTACCTATGTAACGATCTGGCCCTGCCGCGCTGTCCTCATCCATTTCTTTTAAGGTAGTGCATATCTCCTTCATCTCTAGAATAGACTGGAACTTATCATTCTCCTTAGACGACACAACTGGATGAATCGTACTATCCACCAGCCCATCCATAATATTGATATCAATAATTCCTCACATAATAAATGTTTGAAGAAATTCACCCCTTCCGCCCGGATCAACTGCGAGTCTGATATCTATCCCCAGACGAACCTTAAATCCAGCAAATAGCATATCAAATTCTCCTTTCTTTCATTATGCCATGTAAGAATTTTATGTTTGCATCTCTCTCCTTTATCCATTTCACCCTTGCTTTTTATAGCCAAAGTGCCACTTCCTCAAGCAAAACACATTTGTACTTTGCCTGAGCCAACTGCAAAGCCTCTCATGAATCCACAATACCATCCACCTAAAAGGCACTCCCTGTCATTTACACCTCATCTTCAGTCCTCACATTTTGCATAAACTTCCCACATGCAACTTGATTCTACTGCTTATGGTCTGCTCTTAATCTATGTATTTTTTATATAAAACTTGTAATGGCAAGCCCGGGCAAAGTTGTACCCAACCATCTCTAAAAATCCATTTCATAAGTGATATGCTTTCTAAAACTGAAATGCTCTGTTACCAATAACCTGGAGGTTATCAGCAATCTTCAAGAGCAAAGGAGGATGATCAGATTGAACCCGAATCAAGTGCTTAATTGTCACAGTCATCTAGGATAACCATTTAGTATTCACCAAAACCTATCAAGTCTTTTCCATAACCTCTAGGTACCTTATCTATTATTGGTCTATGTAAATTAGGAACTCATATATCTAGCATCCACTAGGGAGCATACATCCATATAATTCTGACAATCCTCAACCTCAGAAACCTGAAAAGGCAACCCACCAATCTTCTCTACTGCAGAAAGACATACATTTAAATCCCCTTAAAACAATCAAAGGCATGTAGCAGGCACAAAGAAATCCCACAACAATCTTCTCTCAACCATGAAGCAAGAAGCATGGGAAAAAGTAAAGCATAAAGACTGACTTATCAGAGAATGAGACACTTTCAAAGTCAACTTATGAGAATTTTCATGGAAAATATCACAAGAAAACTACTTATTATAAAAGAACCAGACATGACCTATGGAATTAATAACCACCCTTTCAAAACCTAATTTACGTTTTATTTCATCAACACATGATAATTCAAGCATTGGTTCAACAACTACAACAATTTGCAATGCATAAATTTTCTTCAATTTTTTCAATCTCAAAATTGAAAGTTTCTTGGCCAAACCATGAATATTCCAAAATAGAGCACTAACCATTGAGTATTTGAAAAAGGATTTTGAACTATCCGAAGTTAGGATTGAGTTCGAACACCAATATCATGTTTCGTAGAAGTTAATGTTTGAGCCATTACCTCACTCGACGTCGCTGAAACTATCATCGAATCAACCAACAGTATAGGTGCCTTAGAAATTCCAAACTCAGAGGACATCATTGTCCATTATGCCCTACATGCTAGATCCAAAGTCATCATAGCCTCAGACCCCCCTAACATTGACATTCAACTGTGACTAGATGTCCACTATATCTAAATTAGCTAGCTCACATTCATTATTCATCTGAATTTCAACAGTAGTAACTGCCTCAACCATCGACAGTTCAGGATGAGCAGCCCCATTAGATCCTAGAGATACAACAGTTACTATTGACCTTGGCGATACAATAGCAAATTTTAGCAATACAGTGACATCCACTAGTCCTGATCATACAGTCGTAAAACCCGATGATACAGCAACAATCTCCAATGAAGTATTTGTAGAAATAGATAATGATGGCACAATAACTACAAAAAATGATGAAACGACAGACCCCGGTGAAATATCAGCATCGATGGCTAAACTCGCAATTGCAACACCAACTTCCAAATTCGACAAACCATTTGAATCAACATTAACAACTCACAATCTGATCAAATTTGATGAGATTGAAACAACAGTACTCTCTGATGCGACTAACGATGAATTAACTTGTAATAGCCAGTTTCCAAACCTATTCAGGGATTAAGTGTTAGACTACTGAATTACATCATATTAGAATGAATTGGTGCATCTAGGATATGTTTTTATGATTTCATTCACATGCATAATATGAGCATACACACACACAACTGTTGATTTAGAAAAAAAAATTACACTCAATTGACAGGTCCCGGGGTATGAAAGTTTCTAAATAATTGTGACATAATTGTGCATTTCTAATATCTTGTATTTTGTTTTTCCAATAAAAAGAATTGATGGATTACAATTAGTAATTTGGAGTTATTTGTCACAATTGGAAAATTGATGGATTAATATGTACATTTAGACTAGTAAAATTTTCAAGTAGCAAGACAATTGATATGTGAAAATTTAAGATGACTAAGCATGTAAATTGAGTGACATATGGCAGTAGAATTAAGTGACAAATGGCCTAGGAACTAAATGACATTTGGTAGCCTAAAGAAAGGACATGTAGCTGGCTTAGACACTTGACAAGTGTTCTCTCCACTAACGCCACACAACAAACACATGGCATAATCTCTTCATTTGTTATTTCTGTTGAAACTCTCTCCTTCTCCTCCCTCTCACTACCGAAATTTACTTCTCCTTCACATCTCTGTGTTTGCCTAAATTTTGTTCAATTGCCACACCAAAATCCATTTAAAAATCCTTCATAAAAATAGTTTTAGAAGAAGAACATTGTTGAATTTGTTGTCATCTTCTTGTCTTTGCTGAAACCATCCTACTCCCACTTTGTTCTTGAGATGATTCTGCATCTATGTGAGGCAAAGCAGGCTTGATACATTGAGGTGGCATTTGAGCTAAACAAGTAAGTGAAATACTGATCTTTGTGTCATGTAATATGATGAATGATTAGGGATGGATTGAATGTATTATTGATGTTAAAGTTATGCTAGAAAATGATAGATGAATTAGTTACTTTTTTGTTCTGTTTTTGAATGCATGAAAAAAGTAGTTTATAGGCTATTATATGGATGATCTAATTTGGGAGTTAAGGTATAACTGATGAGGAATTCATGCTAAAGATAGATGTTATTAAGATTTTTTCAAATATGGGAAAAGTTAGGATTACATGTATAATGTTATAAAGCAAATGGTAATGAAACAAATGAGTAGATTTTTGTGAGATTTAATGTAACCATTATGGAAGCTAGACTTATATGAAATGAAGTGTCTTTATAGGACAATAATTCTGGAAAAATTTCAAGTAGTATTGATGTCTCTAAGTATTTGAAATTCGTGGAGAATTGAGGAAGAAAGACTGTGCTCGATCGTGGCCTATTGCACTAGCTTTTGTCATGGTCGTGGCATTGTCCCCCATGATCATGGGCCTAGTTCTAAATTGATAATTTCTAATTTATGTGCATGTTGAACCATCTAAGGAAAAGTCACTCTAAATTGGAGTATTTGGACTTGATTAAGACTTAGAATGAACCTAGATTGTTGCTTGATTAATTGGTTAAAGAGCTTCATAAGTTTAGGTTGTTAATTGATGTCATAACTTAAAGAATGTATTGTTTTGGTATTAATGTAACCTAATTTGGAAATTATGATGTGATGAAGGAATAAAGGAATTCTTATGAATGCAAACATGATCATAAGGATTTGAGTAATGTGTATTAGGTATGAATGAATAAGAATTGGGAAATTGTATGATTATATATTGCTAGAAAAGTTTGGCGAATGTATGATTGATGAATTTGGAGTAAATAAAACTTACTTAAGGTATAAACCTGATTGCAAAGTAATTATATACAAGCTATAATGTTTGAATGGTTAAGATATTTGTATAAGAATATATACCCGAAAATTCAATTGAGCAAGCATTGAAATATAACACATATACATGTGCATGATTGTATATTCATATGATTAAGCAAATTAGTGATTTGTGAACTATGTGTGTATTGCATGATGATAGACGCGTAAGGTGATCTCAATATTAAGACATTGCTAGAACATTGAGGCAATAACTTTTCTGGAGCGTACTGTGAGTTAACTTAGACGTGTAAACTCAATTATATGTGATTCTTTATGAATTGAATGTTTAATCTGAAATGTGTGTACAATTAATTGATAAATGTCGGACTGAGATCTGAGGAGCTTGAGATAAGGCATGAGTATATCGAAATGAAAGCATGGCATATAAAAAGATGCATCTCATCATATTGAAATGCATAATCAGATAAAAGAGTTGTGACTCGAGTGATCGAAGTGGGAAAAGAGCTTTGACCTCAGGATTATGAAAAAGAGCCTCAGGCTTAGATGATATGGACTTAGTATCCACAATGGATACGGGCCATAAATGATCTCAGTGTCCATAACGGATATGGGATAGTAAATTAGGTTGATAGGCACTTGGTCATAACAAAGCAAAATGAAAATGAAATCACACGTGCATTTGCATATACATCCCTACATGTATCAAATGATTGAATTGAAATGTATTATTGAATTTATTCGAAATAGTGAATTACAGTTGAAATAAATGGAGGATGTGTTGTGGTATGCAATGCTAGCTTACATGATTTACTTGTTGAAGTATGATGAAATGTGATGTGGTATTCAATACTGGATGGTTTGATATACTTGTTAAATTAGGTTATAACTTGTTTTTGTGATCTGACTTGAGTGAATACTTCGATGATGGTTCACTCACTAAGTTCACAAACTCATCAAAATTGCAATGATATTTTTCAGGTTCAAGGGAGTTCTAGCTACTATGGTGATATAGTAGAAATCTAGTACTTGCATTTTGGGGATAAGAATGGCTTAAAGGTGTGATTAGATGAATCTGAGGAGTCTAGATAGATGTCTGGTGTATTAGCATCCCATTTCATGTTATAATTTTGGTACTAAGAGTGAACTCTTAAAAATGTTATGTAATGTATATATATGGATTCTGAATTGTAATGACATGTGACTTTATGTTTGTGAATTAAATGGGAAGAATTGAACACTTAGAATGCTTATAATATGTTTGATGCCTTTAATGAATTAGTTTGATTGTCTTAATGTACCATTTTCATAAAGTATGTTTTTGAATATCCTCTGGTACGTTCAGACATATGCTCTATGAGAGTGGTATGTTACATAACTACAGTAACAAACGATGGCATAATCATAGCATCTCCAGACACCAAATTCGACGGAACCACTAAAGCAACAGGAATGATTGGAGACATGTTTAGGGTCGACATAACAGAGACAACAACAATCTCAGTATTGACACAAGGCAACTCAACAAAATCATGACCAAGTGGATAAGAGGAATCAATCTCTTTCTCCAAAAAGGGTACGGCCAACAGATCAAGTGAGGGCAGTACCTCCTCTAGGATAGAAGTAGGCAATGAATTACCTTGTAGACGATTCAATGAAGCATACCTAATCTCTAAAAGGTTCTATCTATCAATTATCTTCAAACTATACAATTCTGTTCTTGGTAATTCAAGAATTGGACCATTCATAATCTCCTTTCCCTTTAAGATCTCAATTTTATCATTCACCTTTGGCTTAGGAATCCACTTCTTCTTCGACTCAGATATACCACCATGTAAGGCTCGATAATTGTCCTCAACAAGGCCTATGTTTTTCAATGATGACAAAAAATTAGGATGTCCTCATATTCAATTGATTTCTAATATCTATTGTTATTGTTCTTTATCCAAAAAAGAGAAATTAGTTCCTTAGATACATCTAATTCAACAAAAATTTACGCTAAACTTGGTCTCACTAATATGATCATCGAGGCATCAATTTTGTGAGGATTTCCAATTAACTTACCAATTAAGTAAAGCGGGCCTTTAGAGAAATAATGAACAGGCAGTGCACGAAGATTAATCCATACTAGAATGATCGGAGATTCTTCGATGAGTGAAATTTTGTTGTCCGTTTAAATACTCTCATAACAAATCCTTCAAAGGACTATAAACTTTTCATCCAAAATCAAGAGTAATCTTCTACAACACAGAAGAGGAGTAATATGTGACGATGGTCCAATAGACTGATATGCACAGTCCCTTTGAAGCCCACTTCCATTATTTGTTTACGTAGCTTATCCATTGTTGGCCAGGCATATGAAAATTTTCTAACTAGCATTTGTAAATTTGAGGTAGCCAGTTTTGATACTTCAAAGTCTGAAAATTCTAGGTTTGGCTCTCCTATATACATCGTAGGATTCTTCACTATAATAGGCTCTTTGTGATGGGTGACTCCTTGCAAAAAATCTGCAAAGGATCATGGTTCAGGTGAAGGTGGAGGATGGCCTCTATAAGATGTGCCATGGCAACGACAGTGCTAGAAATAATGAAGATGTTTAAATTTATCCTTAATGTTATACAATTCACTTTCTTATTTTCACTCTCAATTATGCATCCATCTAGTTTTTTTATAACCTGTTTGAGTTCAAAAGAAAGCAAGGCTCTTAACTAATTCATTATATGTCAAATCAACATCACAATCATTATCATAAGAATTAAGATTGGATGTTACATCATCATTATCCATAGTAGTAAAGCATATACAAGTTATCTCTTCTTCTGAATGCTTGCTTTTAAATTCACTTATGCCATCCTAAGTTGATAATTTAAATGCTTTCTTCTTATCCTTATTTTCCTTCTTATAGTTTTCCTCATACTTCTTATTATCTTTAAATAGAGGACATTGTGACTTTATGTGGTCAGGTTTTCTACATTTAAAGCAAATAATGTTAGAGGATTTATATTTTAAATCACTTTTACCTTCAATTAAGTCCTTTTTTAGGAGAATTTCTTCTTCAAAAACTTCATGAATTTTTTAGTGATTAAACCAATGTCTTCTTTATTTCTTACATTAGTTGATGTCTCTTCCTCTTTACTTAATTATTCCTTTGAGGATTTGAATGCTAAATTCTTTTCTTTGGGAGCTTCATTTCTTCTTGTGTCTCTTAGAGCCTTATTTTATTTGTGAGGAGAGATCTAGTAAACTCCTCCAATGGTAGTGTTGTTAGATCCTTGACTTTTTATACAAATGTCACTTTAGCTTCCCACGTCTTCGAAATTGGCCTAAGTAACTTTCTTACCATTTCAACATTAGTATAGGTCTTTCCAAGACCTTTGAGAGCACTAATAATATCAACAAATATAGTATCTTGCTTTATTTAAATCAATTCATATTGATATCTTAGTATGCTAACTTTGCTATCCTTTACTTGATTGGTTATTCTATGTTTAACTCCTAAAGTATACTAAATTTTATGAGCCATTTCATACATAGACACCTTATTGAATTCATTTCTTCTTAATGCACAAAAAAGATTGTGTATGGCCTTACTATTTAAAGAAACCAATTTCTTATTATGAGATTCCTATTTTTTTTCTTTAATTTAAGTACCTTTTTATTGTCTAAAGTTTTCTTAGGAATAAATAGACCATTTGAAACTATTTCTTATAAGTCTAAGATTTCGGCCATTAAGAAAAATCTTATCCTAGTTTTTCAATAACAATAATCATTATCATCAAAGAAAGGTGGTTTACTAATGCTTTATCCCTCTTAGTTGAATGGTGATGATGACTAGGCATGGCAATCTAGCTTGACCCGGCCTGACCTGAAGTCAACTGGCCAATTTTCTTAGCCTAATCGAGCTATGAACCTAGATAGGGCTAAGGCTTTCTAACCCGACCTAAACCTTAGCTCGATTGAGAGAAAAACAACAAAATGACATCGTTTTTCAAATTTTGTTTTAGAAAGTTTAAATCAAATAAGCCCAAGCCAACCCACCTTTAGCCAGTTATGTAACATCCCGTTCCTATACTAAAGGTTGGAACCCTAAAATTTGGTACATGTGAGATCAAAGAGAGATTAAGGAAATTGCATTTCATGCTCATGCATAATGTTAGCATACACACTTATGTGAATTTGATTATTGCACACATTAAAATGACTGTACATGCATTCATTGATAATTCTGGGTATAATTGATTTATAAATGTGATTTTCGATATGAATTGTGGTTTATATGTATTGAAATTTTAATTGGTAAGTATGAGTATTGATTTAGAAATTTTGGTGAATTTAAGGAATTCCTTAATTTTTGGGTAATTACGGACTAGGAAAAATGCCAAATGGCAAGACAACTGATTAATGGCAGTAGAAATAAATGTAAAATGACAGTGAAATTTTTATAAATGAATTTGGAATTTAATGATATATGTCATTGAAAATTTGGAAGACAATTGGAATAGAAATTGGAGACAAATGGACTAGTTAATAAAAGACCAAGAAAAGACTTGAAAGAGTGACACCACATGTTTAAGTCACGAATTTATTAAGTGAAAGACCATATTTTGGGTCTTTCACTTGCTGAACACAACTTATGCTTCTCTCATCTCCATCTCCTTCATTTTTCTTCATTTGCTCTCTTCTCCATCTACGACACTCCCTTCTCCTAAACAATTATTTTGAAACTTGTTCTTATCCTTCACTTGCTACTTCCATTTTTGTTACCTTCATCATCTTACCATTAGAAAACCTAACCTACTCCACCTCCATTTGTGATGATCGATTGACGCTTGGAAAGCTAGGGTTAAGAGTGATTTGAAGACTTTGAAGCTAAACAAGTAAGTATAAGCATCACTCTTCTTGATTTGAAAAATGAAGCATGTTTGATGATAGTTAGAAGTGAAATGAAAGTGGAAATGAAGTTGAATATGTGTAGGAAGTTGATGATGAATGTGTATATGATATGTTTAGTTTTTTTTTTGGTGTATATGATCAAGCATGGATTTTGAATTGTGTATAGATAATATTGATCTGTAATTGGGATTATTGAAGAAGAAATGAGGTAGATAAAAGTTAGAAGTGGTAGATTAAGCAAAAAAGATGATTTAGGAAGAGATTGATGAGAAAAATGAGTATGTTTACTACTTTCTATGGAAGTTCACCACGACCAACTCCTTGGTTCGCCGCGGCCAACTTGCAGGGAAAATTTTGCCGCGGCCAACTCCTGTTTTCGCCAAGGCCAACTTTCCTTGGTTCGCCGCGGCGAACTTAAAAGATTTCAGGTGAACTTTTCCTCTTTGGAAAAGTTCTTCGCGGCGAACTTTCTAACACAAAACATGCTTTGGTAATTTGATGATATCTTGATCTGTAGTTATCCAATTAGGATGATTTTTCATTTTGAGGAAACTAGAGACATAGGGCTACAAATCATCTGAAGAAATAAAATTCTGAATCAGATTGTAAGAATTTAAAATTCTGGGTGGAAGTTAAGTATAGGGCACTGTCTCAGAATAAAAGCAGTTCGAAAATATTTGGAGTATAACTTTTACACTACTAAACCAAATTGAAGGATTTTGGTGTCATTAGAAACTTATGAGATAGAAGGACAATTCTAAATAGAAAGTGTTCCCAAATTACTTCATTTTCATTGGTTAAATGATCAAAAATAGTAGACCCAAAAGTTAGTGTTTGGAGAAACATCATGAAATTAGATTCAAAGTGTTTATTTGAGGTATAAACCCTAAGTACAAATTTTTACTTAGGTGAGTGTTGACATAAAACTGATAATGCAACGAGAATAATGGAAAGATACCCGAAATTGTCATAAACATGCATTGTACATATTCTATATGCACACATGCGTATAAATGAATGCTTATAATTATGCAAAGTTATTAATGTATGTGTGCAATGTGTGTGTTGCATAATTTTGATGTGCAGGATGAATGTACACATTCAGATGTTTTCAGATTTTGGAAGCAATTGCTAATCTGGAGTGCACTGTGAGTAGACCTAGATGGTCTCATTTCATTGTTTGTTTAGTGTGAATTTTGGTATTGATTAACTACTAAATGTCTATATGAATGTGATTGATTGTGTTGGTTTCCGGACAGGAGGTCCGATAATTGTGATGCTTGGTTGAGATATTGAAGTGTTGCTTGTATGTGAATGAGAAGAACTAAGTGTACATAATTTGATGATAAATGTGTTTTGAATGAGCATTTGCATGTAAGTGAAAATGTGATTCTCAACTTAATGTTGAATGCTGGACTAAGGTCCGATGATATAGGAATGTGATTAAATGGGATCATGCAAATGTGATTGATGCATTTCATTTTATGAATGCATGAAATATAATGGCAGTTGTGACTATAGTAGCCACCGATCAGAGCTTAAAGCTCAACGAGTGAAAAAGAGCCTCGAGCTCAAAAGTGATTCAGACCCTCGGGCTCAATGTTTACTGAGCCCTATATGGGAAAGTTATCAATGAGCCCTATATGGGACAGTTTAGGCACTCGGTCACAACAAAATAATAAATGTAAAGTGGGTCTCATACACACTGCATATGTATAATATGACTGATTAAATTATATTGATTGTGAAATGTGAAATGTTGTGAATGTGATTTATGTGCTATGTGGCAGGGTGAGCCATCGATGATGGTCACTCATTAAGTTCGCAAAACTCGCCCAAAATTTCCAAATATTTTCTAGAGCTCAGAAGAATACCCGTTAGGCAAACGGGAGTATACCTATTGCATGCAAGTGAGAGATAGAGGTCGGGATCAGTTAGAGTCTGTGTCGGACCTCATTTCCGAAGTCCAACTCGCATGCAGAATATCTTAATACGTGAGTTTATCTCCCAAAGAGAACACCTTGATCATTATCAGCTTATCTTCTCAAAACTCCCCTTTTTTAAGGCTCAGCTCAGCTCTTAGAACAGTCGATTACTACGATGGTGGTCGACTAGTCCATTTATCCCTTTCAACCTGAATACCTCAAGGATTAGCGTTGGTGAGTCCACACTTTACACATATACCTGCTTCGGGCTATTCATATAACTTTTCCTATAGGCATCCAAACAAGGGTTTCTTTAGATAGATTAAAAGAGGACTTCAAAATCTACAACTTTCATGAAGACCTTGAAGGCCAATTTTATCTTCTGAAGGGTCGAATATAGGGCAAAAGATAACCATAAACAGTAACCCAGACGATAGCGTGAACAGTGACACAGACGAAATCTGTGAACAGTAACACAGACGATACTCTGTGAACCGTAACACAGACGAAGTCTGTGAACAGTACCACAGACGATACTCTGTGAACAGTAACACAAAGGATACACTTCAACTCAAATAACTTCTTACTCCTTCTTATAATCCTTCGCCCATAATCTATCCTCTGTGTTCTATCCTCTGTGGCTAACTTTTATCTTCTGTGTTGACCACCTATCGTCTGTGATCTATCCTCTATGTTCTATCTTATATATGATGACGTGTCCTCTGTGTTCTGATGCCATCACAGACGATACTTTTATACTCTTACCCATCCTTTCCTCTACGTTCTATCTTCTATGTGATGACGTATCCTCTGTGTTCTAATGTCATCAAAGACGATACTTCTATACTCTTTATCCTCCTTGCCTCTGTGTTCTGACGTCATCACAGAGGATGCTTATACTCTTCATTCCTCCTTGCCTCTGTGTTCTGACGTCAGCACAGAGGATACTTATACTCTTCAATCCTCCTTGCCTCTGTGTTCT
>JAOQMS010080038.1:0-21421 GCA_027563885.1 Erythroxylum longipes | reverse complement strand
TATCCTTATCCAATTTTCTTCTGATTTTTAACACATCACATCAACTTCTTCTTTGTCCAATTAACCTGTAAATATTATTTAACCAATTCTTTAATTTTATTATTATCCAAACAAAGACGGATTTAATTTGTCAACCTCCATTGGTCCAACAATAACTCCTTCTGTGTTTTGCTTCTTCTACTTTCACTTACATCTATCTTCTGTCCCATTATTGACCCCTCAGAAGATAGAATTGACCCGTGAGGTCTTCGTGAAAGTTGTAGAGCTTAAAATCCTCTTTCAAACCAGACTACCCAACGGCCACAGTGCTGCAGAGTGTTGATCCCATATCGGTTCGAGAGGGGAACGAAGCATGTCTTATAAGGATGTGGAAACCTCTTCCTTGTAGACGCGTTTTCCATGCTCCAACGCACCGGATCCCATCAGAACTCCGAAGTTAAATGTGCTAGGTAAGAGCAGTACCAGAATGGGTGACCTCCTGGGAAGTCCTGCGGGAGTAATGCCCTAAAGAGGCTTACACGCTGGAAAAACAAAATCGTGAAGATGCGAGGCCTGAGAAGGCGAGGCCCAAAGCGGACAATATTTGCAAACGGGTGGTCTGGGCTGTTACAATTGGTATCAGAGCCAGTACCCGGATCGGTATGCAGCGAGGACGCTGGCCTCCCGAGGGGGGGTAAGACTACCCAACGGCTACAGTGCCGCAGAGCGTAGATCCTATATCGGTTGGAGAAGGGAACGAAGCATGCCTTATAAGAATGTAGAAACCTCTCCCTTGCAGACACGTTTTCCATGCCCCAACGCACCGGATCCCATCAGAACTTGTTGGGTACAGTGCCGCGGAGCGTAGATCCCATATCTGTTAGAGAGGGGAACGAAGCATGCCTTATAAGGATGTGGAAACCTCTCCCTTGCAAACGCGTTTTTCATGCCCCAACGCACCGGATCCCATCAGAACTTCGAAGTTAAATGTGCTAGGGCAAGAGCAGTACTAGAATGGGTGACTTTCTGGGAGGTCCTGCGGGAGTAATGCCCTAAAGAGGCTTACACGCTGGAAAAATAAAACCGTGAGGGCGCGAGGCCCGAGAGGCTGAGGCCCAAAGTGGATAATATCTGCAAGCGGGTGGTCTGGGCTGTTACACTACCCTATTCCTAAGCAAGCACAAAAAGGTGACATTTGTTAGCTTTATAGTTTTTTTTCTAGGTAATAATTATAGTCATAAAGAGTTCGTACCATCATTTTTGCTGTATATGGAATACCAAAATTTCCATCTTTTGTTTTTCTAGTATCAATATAGAGTTTAGCTCTTGAAGGGATAACACTAGTTTTGTCAACCTAGTAAGATTTAACCATATAGAAAAACAAGTTTAGAATAAATTCGGTTCAAATTCAAGTAATAATCTATTAGATAAAAGTTTCATATGAGAAAGGTTAGTATTTGTACACAAATTTGGTAAATTATAGATTGAAAAGTCAATATGCAAAACATGTGCATGTAGAATGCGAAATTTTGGGAACATGCAAAACACGTACAAATTTGGTACATGTAGAATATCCAATTTTGGGAAATTAGTTTAAGGTATAATAAATACCTTTTCTTGGATTTGCCGAGCCAATGATTTTGTTCCCCCACGATGTGGATCCTTTAGTTTTGAATGATTTTCTACATTTATCTTAGCTTGACACTGCAAATTATACATAATGTTTGAAATATGTTTTAAATAGAAAGGATAAATTTAACAACAATATAAAATATTGTTAAACATAGGAAAAAGACATGTGCTTCGTCTGAAAGCCAATGATTTACAAGTGCTTTGTATTGTTCCTTATCTACTCGATCATCTGTAACTTACGCTAAATTTGCTTCAACAGATATGCTCACATCAAACTTTTCATTGCTCTTCACCTCATACTTTCAATGCTTCCAGTTATCACCCATATCACTAGTCACAGCTTTCTTGACATTTTCAGTAAGTGGTTGAATTTGGAACTTCTCTTGTACCAAAAAATGTTGTAAGAATTATAAGCAAACAATGAATAAATGAACATATGTAAATGACATAAAAACCTCTACTATTTCCACATTTCTTCCTTCTAGCTAGATGGCATTACTTTCCAGCTTTTGAAGTGAAGAGGCACAAGCTGTGACTTTCTAGCCATGCTACCTAAGAACTTATTAAACTTTCCAACTTCAAAACCTATTGGTTTACTTAGAATGTTGAAATTAACAACAATCTTTTCTCCCTCTTCAATATCCCAAACATTAAGCACACGAGTATATCCTCTAGTTTTTCAAACTAATTCATCACGTAGAAAATAGGTTTAAAATAATAAATAGAATATAAATAAAAAAGTTAAAGAAACATCTTGGTTTTCAAACCACTTGGATGTGGTTGCTCACTTGGTTCTAAAACTGCTAGGCCATTTTAAGGAGCTTTATGATGTTGTTTTTATTGTTGTTGAACTTATAATTGCATTTGCGATTCTACTACCTCTTTTTAGGGTTGGCTTTGTGGTGGTTATTGCAGTATGGATTGAGATAATTGTTGTTGTTCAAATCCAAGTGACTATTGCCTTGGTAGCTGTGGTTGAATTTCTGAGTGACCAAGGTTAGATTCTATAATAACAGTAGGAGGTGTGGTGCTCACCTTACAAAGAAATTTACACTTTGTCATATTATGCAAATTAAGATAAAAAATAAATAAGTAACTTTACCAAAACTAAAAATTCTGTAGAAAAATAAGGATTAAAAACATAGAAGGAACATTACACTTAGAAAATTATATTACATTTAGAAAATTATCAAATAGGATTCAAGATAAGCACAAATGTAAATAGAAGAACTAATCAAGAATAAATTGGTAAAGCATAGTAAGCAATCCCTTCCATTGTCAATTAATTTAAGCCAAATGCTTGAAATTGGATATTAATGACATTGCTCTGACTAAAACCTTTGCAATTCCCTAGCAAATTACTTACTTGAGTCCATTGCAAATAGAGAAAATAAAGTGGCGTAAGTTTTCTGAGGAGAGAAAAATGGTGAAGATTTTAGGAACACAAAGAAGAGGAAGTGAATAGATAACTTTTAGGGTTGTAAAGAGAGTGGAGAAATTTTTTTTGGAGACAGTGCTTTAATCTTAAGAAAACAAAAATAACGCCTTTACATTTATGACCTAAAATATTACACATTTTTAATTTTTGTGTTCGGGTATGTTTTTGGCCAAAAAAACACCAAATTCATCAATTTTTAATATCATGCTAAACAATTTAACCACAAGATAAAGTAATAATAATATTATTATAAATTTCATGTAACTAGTTAAATTATTTATTAATTTCTTATTACTTCTTAAAACTAAAACATAGAGAAAGCACATATTTGCTATCAAGAGATTTAATTAAATCAAAAATAATTCTACCTTTCACAAAAATAAAAATTTACTTATTAAAAAAATTTAATAGGTTATTTATATATTTAGTTTTATAGGAACGTGAAGTCTTCCATTACTTTTAATTGACGTCCCTTTGTCTACTTTGTTTCATCGTCATTGAAAATCTCTCATATGATGATTCAGGCAAGAAACCTAATTCAAATCTTATTGCCAGAGCACTACAATCAATTCATGAGAAACTAACAAGCCCTTTCAATTGATTTGGCTAAGCACCACACTTTCTTCACCATATTTCAAGATATGTCAGATTATTTGTTAATCTATGTTTTCTTAGTTATATTTGTGAAAGCAAAAACCATGTCATCAAAAAATACGGCAGGTAAAGAATATGCAAAAATAGTGGTATAGAACACAACCTTTCTTTAAGCAGAAATTAAGTTTTCCATCTTATTAATATAACAACTTTGCAACTACTAGATCAGAACATTCTATAAAAGCAATTTCCCTTTGATAAACACAATGGTAAGTGTTTTCACATTTCCTTCTAAGCTATTGTTTAACTGCTTTGCTATAATGTAATTGCAAGCTAATGTTTTATTGGACAAACATTGGATTAAGCTTAAAGACATGATATGTCCAGAGTACATAGAAGGCATTAAAAAATTTTTGGATTTTGCATTTGAGATGAAAGCAAAAGACGATAAAATCATATGTCCATGTGAAAGATGTATTTTGTCATATTGGCATTCAAGACACGTGGTCTTTCAGCACATAACTTATTTGGATTCTTAAAAGGGTATAGTAAATGGATTGTTTATGGAGAAGAGTCTTCCTTAGTTGCATCTAACTCTATGGTTGAAGAATAGTTACATATTGACGGCAGTATGAATAAGCTACTACAAGATATATTTCTAATACATGAATCAAAGGAGAGATTACAAGAACCAACTACAACTACACTTAAACAACTCCATTACGCCGGAAAAAGAGGTAAATTTCATGATTACTAGAAGATTCAAAACAAGTGTTGTATCCTAACTGCAAGTCACACACCAAATTGTCTCGTATGATTCATTTATATCACCTAAAGTGTTTAAATGGATGGAGCAACAAATCATTTGACATGTTGCTGAAGTTTTTGAAAGATATTCTACCAGAGGGAAACATCCTGCCAAAGTTATACTATGAGGCTAAGAAGTTAATTTCAGCATTGGGACTTGGTTATGAAAAGATACATGCTTATCCTAATGATTGTATGTTGTTTTAGAGGGAAAACATAGATAAACAAGTATACTGCAAGTATGGTGCCTCTAGATGGCTATCTAATAAAGGAGGCCAAGAGGATGGGTTACAATCTGAAGTGCGACAATGTGGGAAGAAACTGCAAAGATTTTACGATAGTTTCCTTTAATACCTAGATTACAAAGATTGTTCATGCATTCTAAAACAGCGAGAGATATAACATGGCATAAGAATGGTCTTAAAAAAGATGGAAAACTGAAGCATCTGGCTGATTCAAAAACTTGGAAACATTTTAGTTCCAAGTATCCCCATTTTCTTCTGACCCTCGTAATGTATGGATGGGATTAGCTATTGATAGATTTAACCCATTAATAACAATGAATGTGACAAATAACACGTGACCAGTAATGTTCATTACTTACAATTTGCCACCTTGATTGTGCATGAAACAACTAAATTTTATTTTGTCACTCCTTGTTCCAAGGCCTAAAAACCCTGGGTATAGATTGGATGCATACATGCAACCTTTAATACAAGAGCTACTAGAGTTATAGGAAGTTGGAGTCCAAACATTTGATGCTTCAAAACAAGAATCATTCAAAACTTGTGCTATTATTCTATAGACAATAAGTGATTTTCCAACTTATGCTAACATTTCTAGCCGGAGCACAAAAGGAGAATTTGCATACCTTATTTGTGGATGTTACACTACATCTAAGTGCTTATATGATAGTAGAAAATTTTGTTAGATGTGTCATCGCAGATGGTTAGACAAGAACCACAAATTTCGATATGATAAATGATCATTCGATGGGGAGCAAGAATTAAAATCTACGCCTGTTGGGCTCGAGTCTCAGTTCTTATTTTGAAGTGACAAGGCGCCAAAATTAGGGAACTTTTTAAAATAAAAGTATATATATATAAAACATCAAGATAAAAAGAATTAAATTCTTGGTGCGAGTGAAACAAATAAACAAACAAACAAACAAATAAATAAATAAATGAGAATTGTCACGGCCATGTATTTGAAAAAGTCACGGATGTGACAACGAAGAATCATGGCCGTGAGAGCAGGGATCGTGCTTGTGCACGATCGCGAGCTTCCAGCTAAAATTCCATTTGCACGATCGTGCAATTCAATGAACAGTGCAGCTTTTGCACATCTACTTCTAATCTTTATAACTTTCAATCTCGAAGTCCAAAAATTATAAACTTTATTTCGTTAGAAGGCTCAGAGAAAAAGCCACAACTTTCATGAAGACGACTTTATCAAATTCTGCTCAAATCAATACAGTTTATTCATTGAAGTTTCAAAATAAATTTTTATCCCCTTTTTCTCTCTACTGTTAATAGAAACTGCTACCAATATCAAAAGACCCGAAACCAACACACATAATCCTTACACATAAGACTCCTAACAGAACAGACTCCTAACCAACAATTTACTTAAGAAGAATCCATTCAAAAGTCTTCAACATCCATCAATTTCATTCCTAACCAAAAATATAATAATTTAATAGAAGAGGAATTTGGATATGAACAGAAGAATATTTCTTCTAACTCTTACTATCATTCATTTCTCAAATAAAACAAAGTATGTACATTACTCCAATTACAAATAAAAGCCAAAACAATAGCATAATACAAAAATACAAAATGGATGCTCATGCCTAACATGCTTATAAAGCTACAAAAAAACGATCCAAACTAACTTAGTTACAAAAGATGAGCTTCTTGGAGATTTGCCGAAGTTTTTGCAAGTTTCACTATTGATATGTTGATTCTGCACCTGAGAAGTGGAAAGATAATGGGGTGAGCTGGGAAGCTTTGTGGATAATACATTTATAGCCATCGGTGATGAGACACACACACACACACAACTAAGCATATTTATATACACGAATCAAGTTCACAGAAAACTTAATTTAAATTATAGTCACATAATCCATATCATATATTTTACAATCCTCAAACAAAGAATTCAATTATAAATCATGCTAAGCAAATAACAACAAAGTATACAACAATATGGCTTGAGAGAATCTCATAAAACACAATGACAAAACCAAAGTTTACACCATGAACAGAATGAGTCCATTTTTCGGAGCTCGTGTGCCACAAGCAGGCAGCCGGGAGAAGGCTTTAGGTTAACATGAATGTGAAGAACGAAATGGTATCTCTCTTTCCCACACAAGCAAAATTTTCCAATGCTTGCATATTTCATATCATATTCATATATTCATGCTTCTTAAATTTTCTATTTTTCATTACCACTAAAGAAGCAGAATTCTTACAAAGCAAACATGATATTAAATTCACAGAACATTTTTTCCATATTTACAATGATTCAAGATAAACATTTATACACACAAAATCAAATAATACAGCCTATCATCACAGAAACTTTAAACATATTACCCACTTATTTACTTGTAACTCCAAGCTTAAGTTTGTCTTTCCTCTTGTTCTGTCCTTCGACTTTCTCGGTTGCCTTCAAACAAACATACTTTCATTCAATCAGCATACATGAATAGAACTTTGATAAATCTATATTATAATAAAAATAAGCTTAGACTTAATTTACTCTTAGTTTATCTAAGCTAGAAGAACTAAGATCTAGTTAAAAGTTCATAAAAATCTAAGAACATAAATCTCTTGTTCCTCTTTTTTCTCTCTTCATTTTCAGCACATAAAAACCTACTTTCTCTACTTTCTTCTTCTATCAAAACAAGAAAATAGATAAAGAGTTACCTAAAACTTAGCTGAACCTTCTTGTTCCACTTCTTATCTCCTTTATTTTTTTTTTCCTTCTTCTTCTTTTTTGGTTCGGTTTCTGCTTCTCTTCTTTTACTTCTTTCTACATTTTTCTTCTCTCTTTCTTACTATGCAAGACTCTCTTCTCTTCTTTTCCTATTTTACACGACTCTCTATTTTTCCCTAACCTCTCAAACACGTCTCTCCCTTTTCTCTTATTGTTACACGACTCTCTTCCTCGTTCTCTATTTTCTTCTAGGTTCTTCTTTTCTTTCTTTCCTAACCTTATGAATACGTCTCTTTCTTTCTTCACTCACATACCCTTTATTTGTTCTTCTCTTATTAATCTAAAATAAACTCTAATCTTCCAAACTTACCCTTCCATATTTACTCTAATGCCTTCTAACTCTATAACCTAATTCTAACACTTCTATTTAATCCATGCAACCGTATGTAATTAAAAATATTCATAAATAAACTCCATAAATTTATCATTCAAGAATTTTTATTTTTACTCATGACTAAATGCTAACAATTTCTCATTTAATAATTCTAACTTCCAAGAAAATTTTGAGGTCCAACAGCACCAATACCTTTATCAGGTAATTGTTAAAGAGTTTGATAGTATTGAAGGTGTTGACAGTTTTAGTCACTACTGGCATTGGAAGAAAAAAAGCATTCTATTCTCCTTATTGTATTGGGAGCACCACTTGCTATGACATAACCTTGACTTGATGCACACAGAAAAGAATGTTTGTGACAACATTCTTTGGACAGTTCTTGGTATGGGAAAAAAGTCAAAAGATAATTATAAAGCTCGAATGGACCTCTAGGATCTTAGATTAAGGAGTGAACTTCATCCCATAAAGCGTGCTGGAAGCAATAGTACATATTTGCCTAGAGCATGTTACCAAATGACATCAAATGAAAGAGACATTTTCTTGCAAGTTTTAAAAGACATAAAAGCTCTTGATAAGCTTTCTCCAAATATCTCTAGATGTGTATAGTTGAGCCAAGGAAAGCTAATTGGGTTAAAAAGTCACGATTGCTATATTCTAATTCAAGAGTTCTTCCCTATAGTAATTTGAGGTACTATCTCAGATAATGTAAGCATAGTTTTAATTTATTTATGCAATTTCTTTAAAGGGCTTTGGTCAAAGGAACTTTATGAAGTTGATATTGAGCATACGGAGTTAAAGATCGCTCTAACCATTTGTAAGCTTGAAATAATCTTTCCACCATCATTTTTTACAATCATGGTTCACCTAGTAATCCATTTGGCTTCTGAGGCAAAAGTAGCAGGTCCGAATTCATATTAGACAATGTATGTTGTGGAAAGGTACATTTTTTACATCATTTTAAAATTACTTTTTTCATTTACTTCTTTAAAAATTTAATTTAATTTTCATATACTATTTTTTTTCCAAATGTTAGGTATTTAGGGAGACTCAAATCATGTGTGCATAACCGAACCTATCCAAAAGCATCAATTACTGAAGGGTATATTGCAAATGAATGTTTGACTTTTTGTTCGAGGTACTTATCAGATGTTGAAACTCGATTTAACATAACTAGACAAAATGATGAAGATGAGAATCTATGTTCACAAGAGGTTGACTTGTACACATGGGCCAACCATTAGGAAGGAAGAATGTTGTTGGCACTGATGCTTAGAAAAGAAAGAGAGTCTATCAAGAAGCCTTAGACAAACAAACATTGTTAAAAGCATATAGATATGTCTTATACAATTGTGATGTGGTTGCCTCATTTCTAAAGTAAGCACTTACTACTTCTTTTCTCTTAAAGATTAAATATACATTAAAAATTTCAGACTCCTGTAACACCAAATTTTCATTACGTACATATGCAGAGAGCATAAAAAGGATATAAGGAGAGAAGCACATCCAAAGTGTTTAAGTAGTTACGATATTCAAAAAATTCAAAGTCATGATTCTGCTATATGGTTTAAAAAACATTTGAGCCTTAAATAATATACTTTCTTAATATTTTATGAATTATTATAATACAAATTGAGTTTTGCAAGTAGAGATTTTGGATCAGCGAGGAAGTACACTAGTCAAGGATCAGATTCGGAAACTTTCAGGGGGTCAAAGTACTCTGGTTATATTATTAATGGATATAGGTTTCAGATAAAATCACGTGAAACAAAGTTGAAAACACAAAACAGTGGAGTGATGGTGATGGCCGAGACAAGTAGTTATTCAACTACAAGAGATACTCATCTTATTATAGGGGAAGTTGCTTATTGTGGCCAGTATGGCAGTTATAAAATTGTTTTGTTTAGGTGTGATTGGGTTGACATAAATAAAGGCTAAAAAACAGACAAGTTTGGATACACATTAGTAAACTTTTCACCCCTAAGTCATAAAGGTGAAAATGTGTATGACGAACCATTTGTTTTTGTATTATATGCAAAAAAATTATTATGTCAGACATCCATTGCATGAAGATTGGTTAGTTGTGAAGCATGTGACCACTAGAGATGTCTATAATATAGAAGATGCATTAGGAAATGGGACAGTAGAACCAACTGAACAGATTGGGGTTGAAGATGTTAACGGTGCCGCATATGATGACTATCCCTTAGTCAAAACTGACACAAGTATTGAAAAAGGAGATTAAGTTACTTCAGAAGAGCAAATGTATAGGAATTTAGAAGGATCTGAAAGTGAAATAGAAGAAATATTCTAATCACATGAATAGAAGAAATATTTCTTATATGCAAATCAACTTGATGATTATGAGCTTGCTAGTTTCTTATAAGACTATTTGGAGTAAAGTTGTGGTAGGATTGTGTTACTTTTTTATAACTTTATTGCTTCCCAGAAATTATATCTCTTCAACTGCAAATTTTCGATGTAGTTAACTTTATATGTTCAAATATTCAATGTCAGTTTAGAATCAATTCTCTGACTCAAATAGAAAGGGATTTAATTTCATTGGTATTATATGTTCTATATAAGATTTCCCTCTTTATAGGTGACCAAGCAAATGGCTTTAAATTAATTGATTCCATAAATTGAAATAGTAGTTTTAAACAAAGCAAAAGAGCATGTTCAACCTAAACAAAGCTATAACAAAGAATTTGACAGCGAACTAACTTGTAAGCAAACCCCATAAGAAACTCTTGTTCAAAAACTTCTAGTAATATGTTAGCCAAAGAAGTGAAGACCGAATTTAAGAGTAACATCTGACAGTACAACATGTAAAATATCACTTTTGTAAGTAATTGTAGAAAAAATTTAAACCAACTGTCTTCATCAATTGCAAAAGAAAAAGCTTTGGGTAATTAGCAATTGAATTATGCAAAGAAAACCTTTTACTCTTCGCAGAATAACTACATTCAAGAAATTCAATAAAAGCAGCAAGCATGATCAAGAAAAAAGAATTTTGTTCCCTTTTTGAAAACAAAGATTTAGGTTTCTTGTTTACCCGCAACTCAAAAAAGATTTAGGTTTCTTGTTTACTCGCAATGGAGGAGTCGATTGCCTAGTAAGTTCAACTTCAAGAGTTCGGCTTCTCCTCTCACCACAGAGATCATCTTCAAGCTTCTTTGCTTCACAGATTGAACCAAATTCACCTGAATCTTTCTCGACACAAAAATTGTACAGCTTGCAGTATTGATTTGCCTAAAATTGTAAAGGAATAAATCTCCCCTTTCCCCTACTGTAGCTTAAAATCTCAATTCCCCTGATTATTGTCGCCTGACCTTATTGAGACACAGTTTAGGCAACCTAGCAATTACTTTAGACAACAGTACACCAATCGCAAAAATATATTAATTTTTTAATAACAATGTAATAAAAGTACAGAAGAGAAATATATATATGTGCA
Source organism: Erythroxylum longipes (assembly GCA_027563885.1). Lineage (NCBI taxonomy): Eukaryota > Viridiplantae > Streptophyta > Magnoliopsida > Malpighiales > Erythroxylaceae > Erythroxylum > Erythroxylum longipes. The sequence goes on along the minus strand of JAOQMS010080038.1, from coordinate 10,180 downwards.
AGGAGGACATGCGTTTTTCCCTTTGTAGCTTAACATTTCTTTCTTTTCAACATATATGTTTGTTTGCGTATGATTTAAGCCACTTCAACACCTGTCCTTGTTAACAAATTAAATAAATAATAAAAATTATACTTATAAAATTAATAGTCCTTTTATGTTTCAAGTAAAGATTCTAAGAACATATATATCGTACGTGCCTTTTATCACCTCACATGGTACTCAAAGCTGAATTTTCCTTTATTGATAAAGGATTAAAATTGATATGAATTTAAATAATTCTACAAACATTATCTCTAACAAAATTAGAAAATTTAAATTATATAATTCCTATTTTAAAATGAAACCACAATTAAACTTAAATTTCTATATATTACTTAAATTTATATTTTTAAGTTATTAATTAATTATATATATAGTCATTATTTTGGAAATATATATACAAATGTTATTTGCAAAATTAATTATTGTTTCTAGTCACTTGAATTCAATGACAAATAATCTTGTTCATCCCTATTGCTACTAACATCCCTATTGCTAAACTGTCACTAGTCACCCAAATTTAGGGATGGAACCCGTGATCCGTTACTAAACACTTAAATTTAAGGATGAATTTTAGTGGCCATTCCTATTGCTACTGACACTCTCCTTAACCGTTGCTATAACCTTTATTTAATAACAATCTTTCTATGTGTCACTAATAGTAGGCGTCACTATATGTCACTTTTTTTGTAGTGGAATAAAATTTTAACTATAACACGCTACGAATCACTCAGGTATTTACTAAATGTGCAAAAATTACTTGAAGTTGTTTCAAGTTCACAACTTGCTTATCCAATGTTGCATATTGCGCTTGAATATCCTCTTCTTTCTTTTTAATGTTTATTAATACTCACAACTTCATCAACCAATTCACCTTCACATTTTCTTGTTGCCTCATTTTTTGTAATAATCTTACTTTTTTCTTGATAGTTTGATGTCATCTCCTTAACATCTATACCATATGGTAGTTTGACCTTCTTCCTAAAACACGAGCGAAATGCTTAACCAATAGTAAAGGCACTGATTGAATTGCCTTATGATTTACTTCACCCTCTTCTAGAAATTTATTCAGCATATTCAAATATAAAATAAAAAATTTAGTAAAAAATTTAAATATTTATATTTATATATATAATCAAAAATAAATATAATTTATTAGAATTTATATAGCATTATTTCTTCTCCATTTAAGGTAAACAAAGTTTCATTTGCCTTCATTCTAGTTACCCTCCAAAATTGCATGCCATCTAGCCATTGTTTAGTATCCTTATCTTTCTAAAAAAGCAATAAAAAATATAAGTATATAAAAATTTAATATTAATTTTCAAAGTTAATTTAACATTTTATTTTCCATTTCATATGCCTTTTGTAGAATTGATTTTATACTAACAATTGATCCCATTTGTTGCTTGCCACTAATATTTCTGTTCCTTTCCCTTTGCCCACTTCCCATCCCACACAATGACTCAAATAAAGAGAGAGAATATGGTTCCACAGAGGTATTCTTGCCTTTGAAAGCTGGTCATGAAAAAAATCAATAGCGTCGATCTTATACAAAAGATAAATAATTTATTAGTAATAAAAAATAAACTAGCCAAAACAAATTGTTAGAATAATTTTCGAATCACCTATTACCTCCATCACGCTTAAAATTTCGATGGCATCAAAGCCTACAATAGCTTGCTAACAATGAAAGAACCACAGAAACAAAGTAAGAAAGAGAAGTAATAACCAAGAGAACGTATGAACTCAGGTAATTAGAAATGATCATAATGCTTAAGGTAACTATATATAAATGCTATTTTATCATTTCCACCCAAGAATGACCATTACTGTCCTCCACTATCTCTCAAAAGTCCAAAGCACCAACATCATTAATTGTATGCCTGCTTCTGAAAATGAAAAAATCATTTACTTCCTACTTGATTTGTCCATAGTCATGCTTATATGAAAAATAGTAAAACATAGGCTAGTTATGAGAAGAGATCTCCATACCACAAAGTTATTTTTAGGCGCAAGGCTTTACAATATGTCTTTATCATTATTAACTTGAAAGTATATATCTATAACACGTCCAATCCAAGCACATCAACATTTTATGCCTGTAAATAAAGCATTCCTATACTGGATGTAACAAACTTAAAAAGATAGCTAAAATTTCAAATACTAACTTTCGTGTTCATCAGTCACATAAGGCAAATCTAGCTTATGAACATCATCTTCAATCAAGCCAGTGAAAATTAGTGTTGTTTTGTTATTCACCTAAACATACATCACTACAGCCACCATTAGCTATGCAAACTAACACAAACTCAAGCTCGATTATCCTAATGACAATTCTAAATGTTAACATCATCAATTAAGGCCATTGACTACAAACTTATAGAAAACATGTATAGCTCTGATGTTGACTTAAAGATCTCCTCAAACGGATGACCCAGCTGGTTAACCAAATCATAAACCTAAGTGTTTGTAACATTGGCCTCAAGATCTCTGACATACAGTGCAGTCAAAGATAGAAGAATCACCCAATTGACCACCACCCCATTCTGCAGAGGAACCGAAGTCTACGACTGAATCTAAACCTAAGCCATTTGTAAAGCCCACAAGTAAATTAAATAAAATAGTCGAGCCCAACCCATAACTAATATGTTGTATAAAAGACAACATCTGGAAAATAAGAACACCAACGAGACAACAACCTAACAATGGCTTAGAGAGAAGTGCTCTGTCCTCTCTCTAACTTCCCATTTTCAGACTAAGCCTTAACCATTCCAGTTTTTGCTTCTCATCCCCCATAGCCTTACTTCCTTGATTACCCTCTTCTTTGCAACCTCCGTCTCTACCTTCTTCTGTTGTCTTCTTCCCATCCTGCCAACCTCCACTGACCTACTCATCCACTCTCGAACTAAACCTTGACCAAGGTACTTTAGTCATCTCCATTACCTACAACTTTCCTGCCTCTCACTTTTTTCCTCTTTTAGAAATTTTCTTCACTGCATTTAACAATGCAGACTTTACAGACCCCTCCTAGTAGCACAAATCAAGTAATTGACAAGGAGGATTTTCCTCCTTTACCCTTACAATCTTCTTCACAATCTTCCCCAGGAGCAACTATGAAAACTGTCCTAGCCCCACCTAAAACCTCTCTACCCACCGACACTTTACCATCAGTACCCTCACTATCACCCTCTTCCCTCCACACATCAACCTCTCTCTTACCCTCTTCAGCCACCCCTACCCCTTCGACTGAGAAGAAGACTTGGAAACAAGTGGTGGGCGGTTATGTAGATCTTTCTCTGCATTTTTACCTACCCAAGACAAAAGATGGTCAGATTATCATTTTCCCTGATAAGGAAATGCTGCAGGAGGGGGCTCAATCTGGGGAAAACTCCCTTATTGGTTTCTTTTGGGATAAAATAATTGCTTTCCCATTCATACAAAGATGGTGGCAGTCAGCTTGGAAAAGGTTTTGTGGAAGCTGTCATAGCAGAAGATAAATATCTTTTCTCCTCGACGGCACAAGCTTTAAAAGTAGTAGAAGAAGGGTCGTGGCACATTGCAAAATTCCCACTATTTCTGTAGCCATGGCAGCCAGGATTTCAGGTTGGTAGTAAGGAAAAAAGACCAGTGCCTATATGGGTTAACTTATTCAATGTCCCTCTAGAATATTGGACAAGAAAGGGTTTGAGCATGATAGCTAGCTTTCTCAGAAAACCCCTTTGTTTGGATAATAATACTGCCAATAGAAGGAGATTAGGGTATGCTAGAATGTGTATAAATATGGATCTTTCCAAAAACTTAATGGAATCTATTCCTATTATGCGATTAGGTTTTGATGGTTCCATGTATGAAGATAACGTGATAGTTCAATACCAATGGAAGTCATCTCTCACTGCTTAAGGTAAAAAATGGGTCTTTACGAGTAAGAATTTATTTAGAGGGGACTATAAGGAACTAATAGGTGTTGGTCCCTCAAACAATAAGGTAGGGGAAAATAATGAAAGCAGACCCGTGATTTCAACTGAAGTTAGTCAGGAGAAAAATGAACAGGAAGGTGTAGGGGAAGGATCTATTATTGAAGATGATGGGAAGGTGGTGGATGTAGACAATGTGAGGGAATGAGCTGTTGTTGGAGTTTATGTTAGGGGGAAACCTAAAGAGGCTTTTGTGGTTAGCATGAATAAGGCAGCAATGGTGGATGATTCACCAGCTACTTGTGATAAGTTTGGAAAATAACGATGAGGACCCCACTATTAGAGAATTTCTGGCAGTTGTTAAAAGGAAGCCTAACAGGAGCAAAAGGAAGGGCTCCAAATCCAACTTTGCTTGATTTATGAAGATCTTAGCATGAAATGTGAGGGGGATCAATTGCCCTAAACAGTTATTAGCTTTAAGGGATTTTATCTATAACACAAATCCATGGATTTTTGCTATTTTTGAAACTAAAATTAGATCTGGTAAGCTTAATTTATTAAATAAACTGGGCTCCAAATGGAAATTCATTTCCAATCATTAAGCCCATAGCTACGGGAGAATTATTGTTGGTTATGACCCTACTTTGGTGGATGTTCAAGTATTTTCCATAGAGACGTACGTTATACATTTGAAGTTTAAACTTCTTTAGGTTAATGTTAAGATATTTGTATCCTTTATCTATGGTTCTAACCATGTCTTCCAGAGGAAATTGTTATGGGACAACTTAATGCAATTCAAGAATTTGTCCAATGGGCCTTGGATGCTCTATGGGGACTTCAATTCTACACTATATCGAATAGAAACTGAAGGTAATTTCAGCCTGAGAAACTTCTCAGAGGACTTCAACGACTGTGTAACTCAACTCAGAATCTTTGACCTAAGGTCACAGGGGCAGCTCTATACATGGAGTAACAAGCAAAAGAGAAGTTGGGCATTGAGGAAGAAACTAGATCAAACTATGGTGAATCAGGATTGGCTGACTCAGTTCCCAAATAGTGTCACTTCTTTCCTGGATCCTCTATTCTCATATCATACACCAATGATAATTACAAACCTCCTTCATATTCAGGACCAAAGAGGGCCCTTTATATTCAACAATCTATTAGTAGAAGAAGAGGGGTTCCCTGAGACTATTAATAATGGTTTGGAAGTTACAGTTGTAGGTACTCATCAATATGTTTGTGTTCAGAAGCTTAAAGCTATCAAAAGGGAGATGAAATCATTAATGAATAGAAGACCTGTCTCTACTCAGAAAGTAGTTACTTTGGCTAGAGAAGAACTTGAAAGGGTGCAGCATCAACTTTATTTGGATCCAACCAATTCTTATCTTTTGAATACAGAGAAGACCTTACTATTGTCATATCTTTCTAAAGCTAGGGACCATGACAGCCTAATGGAAAAACGAACCAGAGTTCATTGGCTAAAAGATGGTGAAAGGTGCTCTAAATTCTTCTTCAATTCGGTCTTAGCTAGAAAAAAAGCTAACAAAATTTGTTGTTTAAAGTTGCAAGATGGGGAGGTAATTTCAAAGCAAGAAGACCATTTTAAGGAAGAAGAGAGATACTTTAAGGATTTTTATGGTTCTCCTCGGAACCTAGCTAGTTCTACTACTCTTGAATCATTTATTTATACAAAGATCTCTCAGGAACAAGCAGAAGCTCTCATTAAACCAGTGGAAGAAAAAGAAATAGAAGACCATAGGCATTCCAAATATGGAATGAGATTCCTATCAATGCCCAGGTTGCTAAGAGATCAATGGTACATCCCAGGGGAGCTTCAGTATCTGATCCTATCTTCCTAACCTACAAAGGGAATACACTTTCCAATGCCTTAATCAGCCTCCAAACTCCTTCAATATTGCAAGATTCAGGAAGTGACATAACTATACTATTACAAGGCAGAATTGATATCCTATAGGTTAGCATAAGTCTCTCATGCTGAGCTTCTCTATACTTCTATGGCTCATAATTATGGACAGATTATCTTTTCTTCCCAACAATTCAGTCTGTGTGTTATGTGACTTAGAAACAGAAATAAGAGAGCATCTTTTCTTCAAATGTCCCTTCTTACAGTTCTTATGGGAGAGGGTAAATGAACTTAATTTTATCCCTAATGCAGGCACAACATTCACAGAAGCCATGGAGTGGTTTCTGAACCAGCGCCATACACCTAAACATGCTGAGTACATATATATCATCTCCTTTGCCTCCTCCATTAAGGAGATCTGGAAAGAGAGAAACTATAGGAGATTCTAGAGTAAAAATTGCACAAGATAGGATGTTCTTATCTCTCTAATTAGGGGAATCGGAGAGAGAATTCTCAGTTCTACTAAGCCAAATGAAATATGCCTTAATCTAGCCTATTCATGGAGGATCAACTATCAACTTAGATCTGAGGTTAATTAAAGTAGGAACGAGGTGTGTACCTGTGTTACTGTGACACTTATTGATATGGTGCTTGAAGAATATAGCCTGATTCCTTGGAGTGTGCCCATATGCTCAAAGAGAGACATCGAAAGCATCATCGGAAAAAGGAATTGAGTATTAATATATAGCATCATCAGAGAAAGGTACTAAAATCATATTAACCCTAAGTCTAAGGACGAAACAAGTTCTTATAGTTAGGGCTTGATCCTCTATGCTCCATGATCATCAAAAAACTCAGGCTTAGCAGACAGATTCGATGACTACTGTTTAAACAACTTTCAATTGGATCCATTCAAGAAATGGAAAGGATCCTTCTGTACATCTATTCATAGAAACCTTGATCAGTAAGAAGGAAAGAAGACACAGACACATTTCTGAAGACAAGAATCCTTACTTAGAACGATAGTGACAGACGATGACTCGACGATTGTCGCTCGAGCTCAACCCTAATTAGGAATGTTTTGGAGAACTATTTAGATGGACAGATCACGATTACCATCTTAGGCATCTCTCTTTGTTGTTTTTGTCTTGCCTCTCTAAAAGTCGTTTCATAATTTAGTTACCCGACTTCATTTTTTGGTTGCTCTTTTGTATTGAAGTGTCTTTTGTTCTGCTCCTATAGTAACAGGCTAAATTAAGCTGTTACCTATGAGAAACGTTCCTTTCTTTGTAATTATCTATTTTTAATACAATTTTAATTTTTTTAAAAAAAGAACACCACGAGACAAGCATCTTTTTCTTTATTTTCTCTCAACTTTTATAGTTGGCATTTGTCTTAATGTGCCATTTTTCTCCTGCACGTAACACTTTCCTTATAGGTTCCTACATTTTGTTTGTTTTACAACAAATTTAGAGGAAGTTGCGGTAGTTAACAACATCAAAAGTCCTCACACTTAGGTAAAATTTCAGTAACCATTTTTTATGTCTTTTTGTGTGATTTTGATCAACCTACACTAGGTTATAGTTGGATTGCATTTTCTAGTTGTTTAGGACAATATATGAAGTTACATGAAAGGACAAAAGTGGAGAAAATGGGGCTAAAAAATGATGAAAGAAGAGAAGAGAGAAGAAAAGAGAGGTAGAAGATGATGGCATTGTTTTGAAAATTTAAGTTGCATGTAGAGGCGGAATAGGGAATGTAGAAATTGAAGAGTAAATCTAGAATTTTGTTATAAGAAGGGCATTTTTGGTATTAATGAAAATGAGTGAGGGTAAGATATGACTTTTATTTAGTTAAAGGTATTCTAGTAATTATGGAGGTTAGGTTAGTAAGGTTATTAATTTTTATAATTACGAATAAATTATAAGAGAGAATAATGTTGGATCATTGAGAGTAATTGGGTTAGAAATTTTACGTAAATTAGTCTAATAGAAATTTGAAAATTTTAAGTATAAAGATCTTATTAAGGAGTAATTTGGACTATCAATTAGTGGACTCCGAAATTGAGGTGAGAATAACCTTGGACTTTACTCTTAAAATAGAGTATCATTTTGTTGTTAATAAGTTATGTTTATAGTGATTTATAATTTGAGTTACTTATTAATTTATTTAATGATTAACAGTTACATAGATGAATTATGTTTATTTTATTTATCAAATAATTAATGTAGTATAACGTGCTTCATTGTTATATTTTGTTACATTTTCTGAGGTGTATTACCTTGTTAAGTTGACGGAAAATGTGTTCATTAAATAGAGACTGGTGATTAATAAGTTGTGAATAATCGGTGAAAATTGAGAATTAGTGGCTAACTTAGGATAGGCTACATTCGATGGTTTTAGATGGTTATAAACGAATGGTAGCTAGTTATCTATCTGTGGAGCAGAGACCAAGGCATCCTGAGTCCCAGGGATGTCCTGTGCCAATGACTAGGTACTAGAGTGGTACCGAGATATCGTGAGTCCCGAAAATATCCTATGTCAATGGTTAGGTACTGGAGTAGTCCCGGGGTACCAAAAAAGATTGAGAAATTGAGGTACCCTGTGCTGATATTTATACATTTAATTATATTTCCACTTGGTGAGAGTTTATGATGAGTTGAGATGAGCCGATAAGCCATTGGATGTAAGACTACTAGATTAAGTTGGGCCCAAATAATTTAGTTACATATTGGAATAAAACATAAATGGTAGTTTAAATTAATATTTATGTAATCATCATTTGGTGAAATTTTTGAGATGTTTGTTAACTGTTTGGATTAAACTGAGGACTATTGTGTATATACGTATTATATGTATAATTTAATCGGTTGACTAAGTGTTATAATTAATTATTGAGTTACTTGGTTTTAAAGGTAAGGTCGGTCATCCTCACTGAGTTGGCAGCTCAACTCTTGCCATTATTTTTTTAGGAGATCCAGCGATTGTTGATAACCGCAGTGTACATGATTGCCAAAGTGGAGATTAGGTGGGGCCAACAAATTATTTTTGTATAGTTGTTAGAATGTATATATTTTTTTCGAACGTTATAATTGGAGTAGTTGTGTTGTATGGAATATTTTGTGCTTGACAAACAATCATCTCTTTTGAAACTAATGAAGAATTTGATAGTTAATGGTTTGTTTTAGAAACTATTTGGTTAATTGTGATTTAAGAACTTTGGGAGTGTCACATCGTCTCTAAGCAACTGCTAAAAGAATAGATAAATGTGTTTCGATGAAAAGAAACTAAAAAGAGAGAACTTTTTTGTTTTCAAAGTGGTTTAAGTGGGATAAAGAGTCTTGGGACAAAAGGCTATAATGGGGTTGGTCGGAAGCCGATAGAATCATCGTCAGAGAGTGTAATGTGAATAGGTAAAAGCAAAAATTCTAATTGCTAGAGGATGCGCATACCAATAACGAATAATAATAGTGCAATAATTTAATTTATCACAATTACATTTCATTCTTGTTAAAATAGTGTAGGCGTTAGATATTTAATACTATTAGTGACAACTTAAGAATGACAAAGCTATTACTGACACTAATAATATATTATTAGTTACGACACAATTGTGAAAGACTCGATAGTGTCACAATTACTATACCATTAGTGATTACATCATAATTTGTCACAAATAATGAAAGTAATTGTTGGACCCCGTTTTTGGAGCCCAACATCGGACATGGGATCATGAAGCTTGAGCATGGAGGAGGGGTTAGAATTTGGAAATTTAGAAGAAAACTCCTTCAGAAGCAAAAGCGAGCTCGTCGCGGCGAACATATGGGGAAAAATACTCTAGACCCTTCAGGAATTTTACGCCGCAGCGAACGATTTAACTTTCGCCGCAGCAAGCCTGAAATTTTATTTTTGCCGCGGCGACCTTTTGGTCTCACCGCGGTGAACATGTGTGAGTAAACCTCACTGACCTTTCGAGTGAATTACGCCGCGGCGAACTCTTGGCGTCGCCGTGGCGAAAACCCCTGTGACTGAACTCTCAACCTAAAATGTCCTATCTTACTACATGCAAACTTAAAATCTTTTAACTCCATTCATTTGTACAACCCAAAAACAAAAATGGATAAGAACCTAACCACAAACAAATTCTCAAAATCTAAATCTCATTTCCAAAACTGAATACTTTGCAAAAACATAAGGAGAATCATATTAAAAACCAACATATATTTCATTAATATCAAAAGTAAGAGTTTTACAAAGCTTTAATGGGCATTTCAAGCCATATTACAACATAATCCCAAAAATATATAGTTTGCAAAAAGTAGAATTTCTCAAAATGCAACTAAAGCTTTGTTTTACA